>MU225700.1:364883-376386 GCA_018584345.1 Thuja plicata
ATCAATGACTAGAAAAACAAAGTATTGGCTATTGTTAAAACTTCGTTTTAAAATGTGAGATGCAATATATTGTTTTTAAATCATTTATAATTATTTACCTTTACAGATATTTCACTATCTCAAAGGTCCATTTAAACATTTTATTGAAAAAATACTAAAATTTTACAACAATAAATATGTCTATTCCAATTGAATCCTCTCAAAATCTGTTAAAATTACAAACTATGTAAATACACAAACCTTTTATTCAAATTGCACTAGATTTTAATGTTAAAGCTTTGTTTCAATAATTTATTTTAAGCATATTTTTTTTCTCTTCGTTAAATACAATTATCTTTAAATAATAATAATATGTCCACTCCTCAATGCCTCTCAATATTACTTACAGATATTTCACTATCTAAAATGTACGTTTAAACATTTTATTTAAAAAATACTAAATTTTTACAACAATATATATGTTTATTTCAATTGAATCCTCTCAAAATCTGTACAAATTACAAACTATGTGAATACACAAACCTTATATTCAAATAACACTAAATTTTAATTTTAAAGCTTTGTTACGAAAATCCCTTTCCAACACATTTTATTTTTTCTCCTTTAAATATAATTATCTTTAAATAAATAATTAATTAATTAATTAATTAATATTAAAAAAAAGTATGCACTTCTCAAAGCCTCTCAATATTACTTAGAATTGCAAACTATGTGAATACACAAACGTTGCATTATAAATTTTCTTCCTTAAAGATACAACTATATTTCACACTTATTTTCAACATGACAATATAATTAATAGTTATTTACCTTACTTTCAATTGATCACATTATCACAAAATGTCTTTAAGAAGCTCTATGAAATTATTGTTATCTATACTCATATGTTAATTTCATACTAAAGATATTTTCTCATACACAAATTAACATAAGCTACGATAGAATACTATTTATCATATTGACATATTAAAAACTATATCTCCTTAAACAAACTAATTTGCCATTTACAATTAGGCAGACTAACAAACCACTAATTGATTGTACTAATTTACCACAACTAAATAAAAAACTATTAACAAAACTTCTTTTTGATATGTCAATATAACTAATAGTTATTTGTCATAGTTTCAATTAATCATTTTATGACAAAATATCTTTAACTTGCTATTAACTATAAAAATATGTTCATTTAATACTAAATATATTTTTTAATAAACCATTTCAAAATATATAAACAAATGTTGCACGCGTTCAAAAACGTGCAACTGCTAGTATTAGAAATTGGTAGATCTTGTGTTTCTAAATATTAGATAACATGCATTTTCTTATAAGCCCTAAATAATAAAGTTACAAGCTATAATTAAGAGGAGAGCAAAATTAATAATTGTCATTTGAGGACTAGGTCACATTACGGTAGGTGTGAGATCAATAGGCGAACTATACTTAAGGAAGAATGAGGAATAAGTACATGCCTATTTTATAGCAAGTAGGTGATGAAGATAGAATGACACTTCACCATAGAGTGATCAATCTACATGATATCTATGTCCAATATTGTTCAGCAAATTGAAAGTGGACAACCTAATCATCTATAATCTGCTTGGTTAAAATGGTTACTTTCAAAAGATAATACCACTTATTTGCATACTCATAAAACAAAAATGGATTCCATTCAAGAGACCTAGCTATTTAACTCTTGTCCTTTTGGTCCAAGTTGCAAAAACCATCGTTTATCCATATTTCCCACATGCTCATTATCATTAAATTCATCCTTCATGTTGAGTCTTTTCATGCATTTTCCTTGTCTTTTTCATGTATTCTATTGTTGGCAACTCTGACCAATGTGTGTGGATTTATGACTTGTCCTTTTTCAGGATGCCAAATGAAGTCTCGATTTGCTCTCCATTCACGTAGTACTATTGGGCGTGAAATTTGGTCATCAATGTCGATTGTTTTGGACAGAAAACATTGGTCAAACAAAATAAAATTTATATTTATATTTATATTTGTTTTTTTTGTGTGTGAATAATTTGGAAGTTAGAGTGATTGTGTTTTAAGTAAAGTTATCAACTGATTGTTGAATTCATTAGAAATTGAAAAGCATTCAGATTTAAGATCGAAAAATTATGGTCATATGATTATAAAAAAATTGAATAAAATATTTTTTAAAATAAATTATTAAAAAAATATACAATTACACTAAATTGTGTGTGGAGTGTATGCATGTTTTAATATTAGAAAGACAATTTTAAATATATAATTGTCCTACAAATTACTTGAGAGATAAGATTTGTTATCAAATTTAAGTTTGACAATTCTATTTCTTATTCTACTTTTCAAATACTATCTTTTTGTGTGACCCTTGTTGAGTGAGGTGAAGAAGAATATGTATTTCAATCATTTCTATACATAATCAATGTTTTAATAGTATTGCACGTTAGCTCTAGTCAATAAATAAAACTTGAGTTTTTTTCCTTATAAAAACATGAACATGTTCTTTTAATACTTCAATTTACTAAGTCAAAATAGAAATAAATTTAAAATGTTTCGTTCTTAAACTTATTAATTTGATAAACAAGTTGTAAACATCAACCATGTTGATTTTATTAGCGTGGCAGAAAAATATTACAAGATAGCGACTCAATAAAAACTAAGCAACATATCCCCTTAAAAAAATTATATTTCTCTTATTTAAAATTCCATAAGTTAAGACCAAATCTAGAACGTAAAAATAACGACACAAAAACTAGATAGCTCTATGTTGACACTAGCTCTAATGATTAACTTTGAACTTCTCTCTTAATCTACATTTGTAAGAGATATTTTCAATTCCTTCTTCCACCTTCATTTTAAATATGGGAATCAATTTTGTTAAGCTCCCTTCATCCATATTATCTAAATTCTTCAATAGGATGATAAGATGATAAAATTCCCAATGAGTCCTTGACAAATATCTAGAGAGAAAGTAGGTACTTATCCCTCATTTAATACAAACTCAATATATTAAATAAGTGTTGAACTCCGACAACAAGGCATGAGTGTTTAACTCCAACAATAAGGCATGAGTGTCACCATCCTCCAAGAGGAATCAAATTCGGTATGCAAGGCTTTAACATGGCTTGAATAATTTTGTAACTAATCATAAAGAGTTAAATAAAAATGACATAAAAAATGCCTTAGTTGTAACCCCTCCTTCACATGAGCAAACCATTTATGGGTCCAAACACTCAAAAAAGGGTGGCACATGAAAATTGTAACTCCCTCCAAGTTCAACTCATGCATACTCCCCTTTTTGAGCACTTGAATTGCAAGTCAACAACTTAAGCGAAAAGCATAATCCTTCAAGAGACATATTCTTCAAGTTGAACTCAACCTCTTGCATAATTTTTTTTTGTCACTTCTTCCATCTCTTTAGGTGCAACTTCACCTTTTGACTTATTCAATGTTCTAATGAATCCTTTTTTTAAATATTGGTGCAATCAAGGATGGAAGGAACTCAAAGAGATATGTCCAATCCTTGCAACATGAGTCACACAATGGAAACAAGTAACAATAGAGAGATATGCAATACCAGTCTTCTTTGTTATCATAAAATCATTTACAAAGGATCTGCAACATGCAGTCATACATGTTAGGCA
This sequence comes from Thuja plicata, assembly GCA_018584345.1. Lineage (NCBI taxonomy): Eukaryota > Viridiplantae > Streptophyta > Pinopsida > Cupressales > Cupressaceae > Thuja > Thuja plicata. The sequence continues at coordinate 368,522 of MU225700.1, forward strand.
AACATGTCTGATTACATTCAGAACTCCTTACAATATCCTTAGCATTCAGCTAAAACAAGATAATATAATGAGAGTTGCCCTCTTTGGTTATCAACTACTACCTCCACTACCCCCAAAAAGGAACAAATCCATAAGCTTATAAAGCCTTTGCAAACAACAAGTCGGCCCAGAAAGATCACATTTCCCAAGAAAAAGAAAACATATCATAAAATATATGTCGGGACCCAAATTATCAAGATCTACATCCAAATGGAAGAAATAAGAATCATGATCCCTCAAGTAGGTCGGCCACAAACATAATATCATCAAGAAATGAGTCGTTAAACTTTGTCGATCAGGAAATCCTTTGCAAGATCGAGAAAACACAAATTGGCCAGAAAATATGAAGAACAATATAGTCCCGCCAAGAATATGCAAGATCTCATGCGTGAAGTAACCAAATGATGCACGAACCTAGGGAAAGGTTCTACAGGATGTCACAGACACACTTTAAGGATTGCAACTGCAAAAGATCCAAATTGAACAAACGCAGAAAGAAACTCAGAGACTGTTCAAATAAAAAACATAAAACAAATATTTTTGGCTGATGCAAGATTGCCAAGATTGCCAAGATCCCAAGATGCTCCTGCATCAGACACCCAGGGTTATTTTAAAAGTGAGCCTCTCACTTTGTTGGGGCTAAAGGAAAACCAAGATAGTCAACCTCAGCCTAAGAAATCCATGAAGAATCTTCAACTGGTCTATCCTTCCATCTAACAAGATACTCCTTATATTGTTTACCTCTTGTACTTTTGCCAATTTTGTTGTCCAAAATCTCTTATATCTCATCCCTCTGCTTCTTAGGATACTAGTGTTCAATAACTGATCCATCCTTCTCACAACAATTTGACTCGTGATACTCATACAAGTTTACGACATTGAATATAAGTGATATATCCATGTCCTCTGGTAACTCCACTTCATATGTGTTTTTTGAATCAAATTTCCTGAAAATATTACACGGTCCAAACTTCCTCATCTTCAGCTTATTATATGTTCCAACTGGAAATCTCCCCTTCTTCAAATATACCATTACTCCATCCCCTACTTCAAATCCCTTATGTCTCCTTTTCATATCATCTCTTTCTTATATATCTCATTCATCTCCTACAAATGTTGTTTTATCTTAACATGTAATCCATTCATGTGTTATGAAAAATCATCTACTTCAACACTCCTCTTGTTCTCATGACTAATATCCCTCAATTCTGATACTCCCCTAGGATTAAATTAATAACTATCTCAAATGGTGTCTTCTCTATACTCGTATTCACTGAATTATTATATGCAAACTTATCTTGTGCTAAGATTAAATCCTAATTTCCTAGTTTTTCTCCAACCAAATAACTCAATAAGTTTTCCAAACTCCTATTTACTACCTATGTTTGTCCATTTTCCTGTGAATGAAATGTAGAAATAAACTTCAAACTATTTTTCATCTTCTTCCAAAGTGTCCTCCAAAAATAACCAAAGAATTTACTATCTCTGTTTGAAACTATACTCTTAGGCAATCCACGCAATCTCACAATCTCCTTAAAAATAAGTCATCTACATGTACTACATCTATTGTCTTCTTACAAGGAATAAAATGTGATATTTTATAAATTCTATCTACCACCACAAATATAGAATCATTACCTCTTTGTTTCTTCGGTAACCCAAGTACGCAATCCATACTAATATCCTCACAAGGTCTAGTTGGCACTGTCAAAGGTGTATACAATCCAATATTCTGAATACTCCCTTTTGCAAGCTGAAAAATTCTACATCCTTGAATAAAATTCCTTACATCCTTATGAATCTAAGGCCAAAATTAATTCTCACTAACCAAATCCACTGGCTTGTCAATACCAAAATATCTAGCTAATCCTCCACAATGCTTTTCCTTAATCATATTATCTCTCATATAACTCCAGAATATACACAATTGAATTCCTCTGAATAACATACCTTCTTGAATGAAATAGTCCAACTATTTTATTTGGTTTGCAACAACAGGTTCTCTGCAAGCTTTCCAAGGTTCTACAAAATTAGGGTCTTCCTCATACAAAGTTCTCAGCTCATCAAATCCCAACACTTCAACTCTCATTTCTATCAAATTTTTTTTCTTCTACTCAAAGTATAGTTTCCTTATCTACATGAGCAGATTTACCCTTATTCTCTATCCTTTTCTCATAATTTCCTTGAGTACACTCAAAGGCTCAGTTTCCTTCTCCACCACACTTAAAACATATTCCTCTAAACACTCTTCTTTCATCCCTTCTATAAATACCTAATCCACTTTCTCTCTGAAAGTTTATATCATCTCTTCGATATGAATTTTCCTCCTTGAATTCAATCTTTCCTTTAATCTGATATGAATAAGATCTTCCATCATTCAAGGTTCATCCTTTTTAAAATCTTCCACCTCTTCCTCTTTTCCTTTGCTCATGCCTTTGTTCAACTTCTCTTCAACTTTTAGGGCATATTGGTAAGCTTCCTCTAAACTTTATATTTTCACAAAACTAATCTCATCTTGAATAGATGTCCTCAAACCATTCAGGTACCTTGCAACTCTTTTAAAATCATCATCAAAATGACTAGATCTGATATCCAACCTATAAAATTCCTCAGTATACTCCTTCACACTAAGATCCTTTTGCTTTAGATTCTACAAATTTCTAAAAAAACTTTCTTGGTAATCAACATGTAAAATCTTAGCTTTCAATTTGTTCACCAACCTATCCCGTGATCTGATTTTATCCTTGCCTCTTCTTTTTCTATCAGTTTGCAAATGTTCCCACCATAAAGATGCATGTCCTCTCAACTTTGTGCAAGCATACTTCACCTTCTTATCCTCATATGTGTCTTCATAATCAAATTTTTTTTCCATCTTTGTGATCTAATCTAGCAATTCCTCTGAATCCAATTTACTATCATAATCAGGTGGATAAAAATGTGTTCTTGCATTCACTCTAATTAGGGATTTTATAAACCTATCATCTCCTTTTTCAAGTTCAGGTTTAGGCTTCTTTTCGCCTCATTCAGCTACCTCTTCATTTCTTTATTCTTCTTCATCACTTACATACTCAATATGTTGACCTCTTCTCTGGGATGTCTCCACAAATTCTAACCTAGCTGCAATTTGTCTCAACATATCCAACACAACTTGATTTTCATCTCTCCTTCTACCTTTAGCATTTCATCTGTGAGCCATCTTACACGAATCCTCTGTAATTGCAAGTCAGATACTCTCTCTATCACCCCAAAAAAATAAATCTAGGACTTTGAAAGCTCTTGAACCACAATCTACTCCAACAAAATTAGAAACTTTCTCTGATATAACTTGGTTCAGTCAAGGACAGAGGGAACTCAAAGAGATTTTTCCAATCCTTGAAACATGAGTCACACATTGGAAACAACAAGTAACAACAAAGAGATATGCAAGACCAGTCTTCCTTATTATCATAAAATTATATGCAAATGATCTGCAATATACAGTCATACAGGCCAGGAAAACAAGCCCGATTACATTCAAAACTCCTTACAATATCCTTAGCATTCAGCTACAATGAGATAATCTTATGACATCTTCCCTCTCTGGTTATCAACTACTACCTCCACTGCCACCAAAAGGAATAAATCCATAAGCTTATAAAGCCTTCAAAAACAACAGGATGACCCAGAAAGATCACATTTCCCAAGAATAGGAAAATATATCAAAAAATATAGGGGTAAAAGCACAATAAACGATCACCCTTTTATAAAGGAAAAGGTTAACAACACCAAAACTGTAAAACTTCAAGGGCATAAAAGTCACATTTCTGTTGAGAATTTGAAGATGATGCAAACTAATGAAATGTGTGAAATAGGATGAATTTTACACCTATAATTTTTTAAATAAAAAATTGAAAAAAATTAATATGGTTTTTAAAAATTTTAGGTCTATTTTTCATTTCCTGAAAAATACTGCAAATCATGGAGTTTACTTCCCGCCAAATCATTATAAGTAAAACATTGTTTTTTCCTCCAATTTTAGAACATGTTTTAGATGACATGTATAGCTAGTGCAGAAAAAAAGAAAGAAGTGTTTTCTATCTATAGTTTTCCTATTATAATTATTCAAAGTCGAACTTACCTAAAATCAACAATTTTTGTCTCCCGCCACTTTTCCCTTATCAAAACTATACCAAAAACCAAATGAATTACATATTATTGAAGAGGATTCTCTTCTCTAGTGTTTTCTATTATTTTCAAAATTTTCTGAATTAATTTAACATTGTTTTTATCTTTTTCAAATCAACGACTTCTCAAAGCTTTATATACCTACATGTAGTTTTTAGCAAATTTGTTCAACATTTTGTAGTCAAAACAATATGAAATTTATATGTCAAGAATCGTCGTTCCGAGATCTAGAAAAGGGTACTTTTAGGTTTTTGATATTTTCTACTTTGAGCAGAGAATGAAATAGAAGAAGTGCAAACTTCTTGCTTTTTTATGTTTTTGGAGGTTTGGCTACCAATATGGCATGCCACCTAGGTAGACTCGGCCCAGTTAGACTCGGCTGAGTCCTACTGGCCCTCGCATTGGTTCGCACAGGAGCCTACTGGGCCACGTAGGCACCATTCGATGTCGTGTGGTGCATACGTGGACTCGATCATGTTAGACTCAGTCAAGTCTGATTGGGCCGAGTCTAACTGGGTCGAGTCAATCAAGTTAACTTAAAAGGTGACAGATATTGTGCTTTTACCCATAGGCCAGGACCCAAATCATCATGATTTACATCCAATGAAATAAATAGATCATGATCCCTCAAGTAGGTTGGCCACAAACATAATATCATTGAGAAATGAGCTGTTAAGCTTCACCGATTGGGAAATCCTTCGCAAGATCAGGAAAATACAAACTAGCAGGGAAACATGAAGAACAATATAGTCCCTCCAATAATATGCAAGATCTCATGTGCAAAGTAACCAAATGATGCATGAACCTAGCAAAAGGTTATACAAGATGCCACCGACACGCTGTAAGGATCGCAACAACAAAAGATCCAAATTGAATGAACGCAAAAAGAAACTTTGAGACTGATTAAACAAGAAAACAAAAAATAAATGTTTTTGGTTGATGCAAGATTGACAAGATCTCAAGATGCTCCTGCATCAAATATTCAACATGTAGTTCTTGAATTCCTTGGACTTGACAAATTGGTCATCACATATGAACTGAGTATAGGCTAATATTCTAATAGCATTAATTTCATTTCCTCCTTTCCTAAGATTTATGATTATTCTATCTTGAAGAACATCATGAATCTACACTCTTTAAGGATAAGACATTATTTGATTCACTTCTTCCTCATTTACCATACTCTCCCCTATCTCTTTTGTATCAACAAAATATCCAGCTAAAGGTTCTACAACTTTTGTTTCTTCTTTGGTTGAATTGAAGGATGGGCAACTAAAGGCTCTCCAATTGACTATATCTTGGTGCCATGGGTGGTACTTTAAAATACCACCTTGGATGATAGATGTTTGTCATAGCCTATGGATATTCCCTACGATTCAATCTTTCCTCTAATTTGCTTCGTGATACTGAGACTTGTATGTAAGACCAAATACTTTGTCCACCATAACTTGAACTCTAACATTAATGTCATCAGTCTCAAGGAAGGCTTCTAGATAGATTGGATCTTCATTTTTTCTTTTCTCTTCCTCTTTTATTATTGTACTCCACTTTTTTTTGTTAATCCTTACCTCATCCTTTATGGTAAAATTCCCAACCACACCCTTTGCAATGATACATTCACGATATAAATTTCATATCTTAACATTTATCTTGGTTTGGTTGATAAAATGCTTATGATCACAATATTTGTGCAACCCACATTTATCCTATTGGTTTGCAAGATTGGGTAACACAATTCCAATCCATCCTTACCTATAATCACAAAATATGAGAAAATAATGGAGGCGAGGAAATAAGATCCTTTCTTGTGATTTCTTAATCGATGGTAGCCCGTATCATTTAACTACTAATATTACTTCCAAGAAATCAATTTTGTTAGGTACAATCATAAAAAATACACGAGACCTAACAAGAGATCCACAAACTCTTATTACAATCATATTGTAATAGAAATACTACAATCTCCCAAGTTATTTTGGATCTCCAATTCGGTTGTTTATCCTTAAGCATCAAGAACTTCATCCCCGTTTCTCGCAAATTCCTTCATTTTACACCCAATAGCCTCAAAATAGGTGGCATAAAGAATTCCTCAAAAGGCCATTGTTGGAATTTTGATTATGCATATCCAAAATGTGTGTCCAACACTAGATAGATAGTTAGACCTTTTGACCATCAAAGAATTTGAGTTGCATGGCCTTGTTCCATATTTTATTTCCATTGTAGAGAAAAAGATGATAAGAGTCGATAATACCATTTGAAATATGTAATCTTGTCATCACACCTTATGGACATCAACTCCTTGTGGATTCCATTGATACAAAGGTAGCCAAATCAAATTCCTAAAGAACATGTTCTCTTGTGACATGTACATCTCTCTATGTTATGTTTAGGTATCACTAATATTAATGTATTGGTAAATAGTGGAACTAAGTGTGATTAGTAAATGCAAAGTATAGGTATATATTCAACATGGTCAAATCCATACATAAAGGATGAATTTGCAATGGTGGAACACATCTAGACCCGCATACTCAACTTCGAATAGAGTACAAGTTCTACATAAAATTCAAAGTGTTTTATTCATAAAGGTAACATTTTCCAAATTAATAATAAATACCAATCTAAAATTTATGTGAAAATTACATATCTTGAATAATCAAGCTAGACACCACATTTATTTACATTGAATTTTATAATTTAACGCTTAATTCAAATTACCTATATCGTTAATGTTGAGGCTTAGAATTACCACCCCAACTTAGGCATTGGGGCTTTATAGGTATCCTATCCTAACAATGGAAACCTTCTCTAGCTGTGGGTAGACTATATTTGAGAAGGAGTCTCTGGATTCTAGGTCGATTCCTATTGAATTTGGGTATCAATTTTATACTATCTCCTCCTGATTTTGGGAAGGAAAGAGAGAAACTCTAACTAAAATTGCATGAATAAAACTTGAAAAGGTGATACACCAAATAGATTCAGATTTCTCAAAGCTTCAAACTGACATTCACTTAACATACCATAATGATCTCTGCAATATCACTCACTATTCAATACATAGGCTAATTTTAAGGTCACTACAAGGGTTTAACCACAAATAGCAATCTTACTATCAACAACATGCATATTCGGCAAAAGGCTTATATTTTGTAATCTTAGAATAGGAAATGATAAAATCCACTAATCCGTGCTACAGATGTATTACACTTGAATGCAGAAAATTGAATAGGATTTGAACAAATGATCACCACAAGATGTATGAAAATTGGGTCAACTATATTCTTCTCAAAATCTGTATGCAGTTACGTGAGTGAATCTCAAAATAATGGCAAGGAATAGAAGCATCCTCTTGCACAAAATCAATATCACAAACTTGAACTAACAATGGATACCAAACATAAACAGATAGCTATAGGAACAAGAAGTTCACTAAAACCTCTTCTCTCTAGATTCTTGGATCCTCTAAACATGAAGCCAAGGATCCACTATATAGCCTACATGGCTTAATTTTTGAAAACATTTCCCCCCCAAAAAGCCCTCCACACTATCAAACTACTAAACTATATGGCTTAACAAGTGCCCTAAATCAAGCCCTAAGTTTAGCACCCCTAAAGTTGGTAGATAAAATACATCTTTCTATACACTTTACCAACTTTATTACA
>MU225700.1:401215-423392 GCA_018584345.1 Thuja plicata
TCTTTTCCTAGCCCATTCCAAGCCTTGAATAAGACTTTCATACTCTGCTATATTGTTAGAACATGGAAAGGATAACTTGTAAGCAACATAAAATTTATCACCATGAGGTGAAACCAACATAACTCCTGCACCAATACCATCCTTATTCTTAGATCCATCAAAATATGGATCCCATACCTGGTTAGATAATTCAAATTCTGAACATTGATTTTTAATCAAATTAGGCACAACTGAATCAGATTCCAACATTACATAGTTACCAAAAACAACTTCAAACACATCATCATCTTGATAATTTCTAGCTGCCCATTCATCTAGAACAATATCAAGATACTCTTCAGTTTGTGTGTTATAAGATGAACTCTCATTGATTTCATTTGGATCCATGATCACACAAGTTGCATTTATGGAACTAGGATTATAGGGCTCTATGTGGTCTTTGGCCCATAACTCGGATTTTATGGTCACCTTTGCACCATATCTAGTTCTGAAATACAGGTGAGACCAATCTGATGAGAAGCATCCATCTATTTTGGCTGTGAAGTCTCTTGATAAACATAAAACGAAGTAAGGTGGCAGATCTATGACAAAAATATCTTGGGAAATGGAGAAGTTTGGACATGAGTGTAAGGTCAAACTTGCATTTTTAACAACACCTATGGTCTTAACTAAAGAACCATCAAGCTGGAAAACTCCTTTCTCAAGGGGTTCATACTTCAAATCCAACTAATTAGCTATGTTCTTTGGCATGACAGTGCTGGTTGCACCATTTTCCACCATACAATTATGCACTAATTTGTTTCCAATAATCAAAGAGACATAAAAAGGAGGAGGCTTAACATTTGCAAATTTCTTACCTTCCTTTTCTGTCATCTTCTGAATATTTGCTAAGTTTCTTTCAACTGGTATTGTTGATTGCTTCAAATCTACAATATTTTTACTCACTTGTGTTACTGGCTGCTGCACTTTACCAATCTTCTTTTCTCCTTTAACCACTTCATCATGAACTATTGAAGGCTCTGAATTGGCCATAACGACTCTAGGATGATGATGTACAACTTGATGTGAAATTGTTGTTTCTTTAGACAACTCCTCTTTCAATAAATCAATTTGCCCTAGAATAGCTAATGAATCCCACATAGAAATAGAAACATTCATCTTATTCATATTATCAACAATGTTATAGGGGACAACAAACTGTACCTTCTAAGGTGACTTACTAATGGTCTGATCTGCCAACTTCTGATACTGTGTTTCTTTGTTTGCATGAGTAGAGGCCCCTTTACGATTGAAACAGGTGGAATGGGTGATGGTTGATTTATAGCAGCAATCCTAGCAGCTACTTGTTCTAATTCTAGGGCTCTCTTCTTGGCTCTTGTGTTTGTTGATATATATGAATCACCATTCACTCCACAGAACTCCTCCTCTTGCCAATTGAGGAATGCAGTGTCAGGGGTAGTCGCATCAGAGTGTTATTGAGTCTCTTCAGTGGATACAGTAGGTTGTGAACCTATCACACTTTGAACCATTAGGGCTTGATTGAGCACTCCATTAGTACACTTGGACTGATTGTGAGGTTCGTTACAAGGATAGCACCATTCATAATTTGCAGCAAGGTTATTTTGGCTAGGGATGATATCCCTAACAACATTAAGGGGTGTAGGATTGTAAGGTCTATAAGGCCTTTGGTTCCAGTTTTGCCTATTGGCATTGTTATTTCCTTGATATTGTTGCTTGTTGCCTTGATAAATGGGTTGATTGTGCTGCTGAGATGAAGAACTAGCAAACTGATTCTGAGTATGGGCTATTGGATTGCTTTGCTACCTTTTCAGGTTTACTAGTTCATTCCCAAAAGTCTGTAGCAAGCTCTCAATCTTTTGTTGGCTGTTTTTTATGCTTTGCAATTCACTGGGAGGGACAATAGGCATTATTTCTTCACTTTTATAAGATGGCAATGGAGCTAATGGTGGAGTAACTAATGACATATTGGATTGGATATTGGGAAAGAAAGGCATCGGTGGCCTAGGAGTTATCTTTCCTGCTTGAATGAGGCTATTCTCTGCCCTAATTGCAATATCAAAGGCTTGAGGTAAAGAATTCCCTCCCATGGATTGGATTACTACTGAAATATCACTATTCAAGCTTTTGAGAAAATACAAAAATGCATATTCGGCAGAGGGTCTTACCATGGCAGGAATCCTATTCCATGTCTTCTGAAATTTGAGATTAAAATCACTTAGTTATTATTGTGGAGCCCTTTTAATGGCAGTTAGTTGCTCCACCAAAGAAAAATTGTCAGACTTATCCTCAAAAAACTTAGAAAGCCTCTCCCCCAAAACATCCCAAGTAGCAATAGAATTTACTGGAAGAGTTCTGAACCAATCAAGAGCTTTACCTTTTAGTGATGCAGCCAACAGCTTCAAAGCCACATCTTCCTCCGTGACATGATGGACATTGCAAAGAGATGCAATATCTCTAATGTGTTCAATGGTTGTCACTTGACCTTCTCTAGTGAATGATGGCAAGCCTTTCAAGGCAGCCAAAGGTATGTTGTTGTGATTTGCAATCCGGAGAGGACTACCTTGATCAAAATGAACAAATGGAAGATTTCTTGCCATTCTTGCAGCTAGTGGTACTTGTTGCTGAACAGTAGGTACACAAGTAGGTTGGGTAGGCTGAACTACCTTCCTTTGGTAAGTCTTCAAATTCTGGAGAGTTACTGCAGTACCACTTGTAGAGGCTCCAAGAACATAATTATCTATAAATAAATTTTCAACACTTGGAAATTCTGATTGGGTAAAATTAGGAACACTTAGATCTTTAGGAAGATTGATTTCTTCAATAATAACCTCAAGTTCCTCTGAATCTGTGACTTGATTTTCAAAAATGGGTTATCAAATGATGAGAAATTTGAATTCAATATAGTACCTCTTGGATCTTGTGATGTTCTTCCACCTCTAGATGATCTTCCTTCCCTTCTGCTTGACTGTAATTCCTAATACACAATTCCCTCCTTGTTTTATCCTGTTGGAGTTCTACTCATTAAAATCCACACTGAGAGCTGTAACTGAAAAAAACAACCATAGATCTAGTAGATCAGAACTGAGAAGTAGTTCGCGGTCCCACCGAGCATGCCAAAAATAGTTGAGGCTTAGAATTGCCACCCCAACTCAGGCATTGGGGATTTATAGGTATCCTATCATAATAATGGAAACCTTCTCTAGCTATGGGTAGACTATGTTTGAGGAGTCTCTGGATTCTAGGCCGGTTCCTATTGAATTTGGGTATCAATTTTATACTATCTCCTCCTGATTTTGGGAAGGAAAGAGAGAAACTCTAACTAAAATTGCATGAATAAAACTTGAAAAGGTGATACACCAAATAGATTTAGATTTCTCAAAACCTCAAACTGACATTCACTTAACATACCATAATGATCTCTGCAACATCACTCACTATTCAATACATAGGCTAATTTGAAGGTCACTACTAGGGTTTAACCACAAATAGCAATCTTACTATCAACAACATGCATATTCTGCAAAAGGCTTATATTCTGTAATCTTAGAATAGGAAATGATAAAATCCACTAATCCGTGCTACAGATGTATTACACTTGAATGTAGAAAATTGAATAGGATTTGAACAAATGATCACCACAAGATGTATGAAAATTGGGTCAACTATATTCTTCTCAAAATCTGCATGGAGTTACATGAATGAAACTCAAAATAATCGCAAGGAATAGAAGCATCCTCTTGCACAAAATCAATATCACAAACATGAACTAACAATGGATACCAAGCATAAACATATAGCTATAGGAACAAGAAATTCACTAAAAGCTCTTCTCTCTACAATCTTGGATCCTCTAAACATGAAGCCAAGGATCCACTATATAGCCCACATGGCTTAATTTTTGAAAAAATTTCCCCCCAAAAATCCCTCCACACTATCAAACTACTAAACTATATGGCTTAACAAGTGCCCTAAATCAAGCCCTAAGTTTAGCACCCCTAAAGTTGGTAGATAAAATACATCTTTCTATACACTTTACCAACTTTATTACATAACATTCAAAATGCATAAACCCAAATACATAATCCCACAAGGCATACAATCCCAACACAACCCGACATCATAGAAAAACCTAACTTTACAAAGTTGGCAGCAAAGGTTAACCCTACTCAGCCGACACCATACTATGGAAGTTGATGTAACTCCAACTAGATTTTTGACCACAACTCACCATCATCGTGATTACTCCTCTTGAGAAGACAGTTTGTTGTATCTCGTGGCACAAAAGGTACCATCATGGCATTGTGGAGGGAATATCGATGCACTGGGAACTGTCACAACATTTACTCCATCTGTCAGTGGACTTCAAACTCGGGTAAAACACAATGAATAGTGTTTATTGGTTTCATTTGTGTCTAGGGTTTTCTTCTTTGTGGCACCACCATGTTGAATCTGGAAAACATGATTACTGGCAATGTATCCACTTCAATTCTATGAAGAAGCTCGGGATTCTTGAGCTTTATGAGGAAAAAAGAGATTGAGTTTTGCTTTGCCATAACACATGGCATCTTCTGTTGGTTCCTTCTTCAATACTGTCGGAGTTTTGCAGTCTTTTATTTGCTCAAACTTAGGATTTAACAGTGAGTTAACTCCAGCTTGAGAGATGCTAGAATAGCTTGGTCTTTGAAAGTTTCAATACCATGACAAATGGCGTCGTATGCATGCTTTAAACTTGGGGTTTTGAAGTTAATGGTTTGGACAACCACTGCAAGTTCAGAATGAACCTAAACCGTGTTTAAGAGGTGTCGAGCTACCCATGAGATTTGTCTTTGAACTGAGGATATCTCACGCACAGCTTCATATCCATCCCCAGTTTTGATAGTATAACATGAATGAAGTTGGAAGAAAATACATTGTCGACCGCGGCCACCACTGTTTGTAACTTCAGAAAGCTTGAGCTTCACTCCTCTGCTGGTCTTTTCCCATGACACTTGGCCTCTTGAGATTAATAATCTTGCACTTTTGTTAACTGCAGTTTTAATGTGAAATAAACACACTATTGAGGGAATGTCGATAACTTTTTTCTTTGAAATAACAATGGGGTTTCTTTCTGTGCTTTGTTCTTTGTCAAACCCTCCATTATAGCATGAAACACTACTTGATTTTAGGCTTTGTTGTCACTTTTTTGTTATGTTGTCACTTACCCAGAATACCCACATGGCATTTTGCCGATAATCTGTAAGTAAACTTGCAGATGTGCAAGTTCGTCAATATCTTGATTTGAACTAAGAACACGGCTTCCTTCATGACTATTTTTTATGCTTAAAAGCATAAAATTTAATGTCTTCAAACATACAACACTATAGTAAACATAAAACATGTTTCTTTTGTCTAGGCCGACACCATTCTTTGTTCTGTCTGAAAAGAAAACATAAGATCTTTCTTTCCAGTATGCTTACAACATTTATAAAAACACAACAACATTCAGTTTTACTAATAAAACCATGAGCATAAACAAATAAAAATGAAAACACAACATGTTTAAAACATTCTGAAAATGTTATTCCTCTTAGTGCAAAAATACACTGTTCCTTTTAAAATGAATATAAGATACTACCCATGGGGTTTGAGCACGGGCTCTTAATTCCCATGGGCCATACTCATAATGGAAACCCTAAAAAATGTATGTCTCATCATCATGAATGTACACCCTACACTGTTATCATGAATGTACATTATATTTCAATACAACAGTATAGGATGCATTTATTTAAATACCCTGCATACAGATATCTCTTGAAACTTTTATTGAGGGCATGAAATTGTATTCCTTTGAAGTCATGAATTATCATAGCATCTTTTGAACTCTTTAGACAGATAATCTTTGGTGTTTTGTCCATAATGTAATTGTCTTCTGTGAATGTTCTTTTTATGAAAGCACACAAACATGTTGTCATTGAAACCTTTGTTCTCTGTTCTTTACTTGCAGTTTTTGGTAATTGTCACTTCTGCCATACATCTTTTCTTTGGAAACTTTGTTGTTTTAAATAAACAAAAATAGTTGTACCTAATAACATAGAAAATATGATCAATCACTAGGCATGTGGTTTCAACATGGATCTTCAAAATAAACTCTTATACCCTTTATGCATTTAGTATACTTACTGTAACAACATCTCTTGTTATTTCTCACTTGTATAATAATAGTGAACCTCACATTCTTCCAATTCTGCATTTTTTCCAGTTTATTAAATATCTTTCTTTGCTCATGTGTCTCCTGTAGCATCACTTGTATTCTTTCATGTATTTTCATATTTTCTCCCTTATGCATGTGAGCAGTAACCTCCTGAGATATAAACAATCTTTCTTGCATGTAATGGCTTATGTGAAGTTCGAGCACGGGCTCATGACATCCACTACATTTCCTTTTTGCTTCCTGCATTTAGTTACACATCCACCTATTTGCACACATACCACCAATCAATCTGTTAGGTCAGCAGATAAAATGAATCAATTAATGTTTGTGGGTGAGTGTCATCCAGGATGACACTCATTCATGAATAATGGTTGATTTATTTGTGTTTGTTGAATTAATAGGTTGATCAAATTCTGAAAAAGGTTTCTCAGACAAGAATACTAAATCCCTTTCATTCAGATATCTGATTATAAAGACAAGAACAACATGCATCAAAGTGACCATAAATAGCAAAAGGTTTCATGTTTAGAACAAGTCCCTTTAATACTGTGTTTCAGATATTGTGGATGTATGTTTCCTTGTTACATTGATTTCATCAGATTGACATGTAGTATTAGAAGAATTGATTGTATGAAGTTTGCGTTCCATGTATTGCTTAGATCCAATTGGATCTAACACCCCTCTTTCTGTCATGATGTAGATTGAACCCTAGAAGACCTAAATGAAGATGAAGATATGGACTTTGGAGACCTAGGACCTGACAGACAATCAACAAGCAACCCAACTACAAGGCAATGCATGGGACCCCTACTCCATACTTCTATCATGCTTTCTATTCTACAATGTACTATTTACTTGACATGAAAAGAAATATGAAAAGACACTTGTATATTACATTCAGTTTGAATGCACAATGTAATTGATCAATTATAAATTTGAAATTCTGGAATGTGATCAATTCTTAGAGCACAAATGACCTCTTCAAGGCAATGCTTGGACCCCTAAACCCTACATGCTTCTATCTTACTTTAAGAATTGGATATCTTCTCCAAGTTCTCAATATGAAAGATGTAACCTTGAATAAACATTTGCCTAATACATTCAGTTTGAATGCACAATGTAATGATCACTTATGAATTTTCAAATTTGAGCATGATCAATACTTAGAGTACAATAATCTAATAATATGAATGCATTGCAATGTATTTCATCTTCATAAGCTGAGTAGTAATGTTGAAGAGGCGTACCTTTATGCAATCTTTTGATTTTTATAGTTGTCATTCTGCATTGTATACTTCCTTTTCTATATTCCAGCAATTCTACAACTTAGAACAACAACTATTCAATCCATAATTCAATGTAAAAGTAATGTCAATTTACCAATTTAGTATGCAAACTAAATTGGTAACATTTTTTGGTGACCTCACAGGGGTGTTTGCCTGCTGAACAAAATCAGAACAGTTGCCTTTTGCTTATCCATTGGGCCAGTCTTCAACTTTTAGGAACAACTGAACCTTCTCAAACTGAACACAAAACTGCCAACTGAAAACTAAAACTAAACTGAAACTTGTGCTGACCACACTTAGAGAAAGCAAACTATTACTGAACAACAATCTGTACTTCATCATTGTTGTATAAAATTATGCTTATGATGTGATACAATGAAACTTATCCATGTATCATGTGATGAGAATAATTTATATGATGATGTTGTTGATCAGAAACAAAAACAACTAAACTCAAAGGCAGAATGAGCTTGAACAACAACCTTGTTTACATAATATTTGTTTGGGTATGATGCTTATGACACAAGAAAATAGAATTATCCATGTCTCATATGATGGGTATGATGTTCATGCATATATCATGTGATTGATCTTGTTGTTTCTATTCATTCTAACCTTCAAAACTGCAAAGCAAACTATCTAAAAAAATAACTTCTCTTCCCACCATGATCACATCATTAAGTTATGCATTATCTATAACCGGGAATCCCAAGGGTTTTCCTGATTATGCATGGTGTGTACCTTCTTGATATGACCATTGTTAGATTAGAAGTACTAACTGCAACTAACTGAAGGAAACTAACTATGTGCCAAGCACTTATTCAAACCAACTAACCTCAAAAGCAACGCTTGAGGTGGATCCCATTAACTAGGATTGGAAATTCTTCTCCTTCCATGTTTGAGAGTTCAAAGGCATTGTGTGCCTTGCATCCTGTAATCACAAATGGACCATCCCAAATGGCATCAAATTTTGAATGCTTACCAGGTCTACTCCTCATCTTATCCCATTTGAGAACTAAATCACCTTTTGTAAAGACTCTTGCAACAACTTTTCTGTCAATTGTCTTCTTCATTTGATCATGATGTTCCTCCAACTTCTGAAAATATTCTTTCTCAATCTCTTCCAACTCTATTAATTTAGCAATTCTTACCTCCATAGGCTATTGGTCCAACAAATCTAATTCTTTGATCAGGCTCAAACTTAGTAACTCTACTGAAATTGGCAACCTTGCCTCTCTTCCATAAACCAGCTTGTAAGGTTAATTACCCGTTGAGTGCTTTGGGGTGATCCTATCAGCCCATAAGGCCTATTTTAACTTGTTGATCCAAGCTCGCTGATTATCTTCAATAGTCTTCTTAATGATGTGAATCAGATTTTTGTTTGTTGATTCAACTTATCCATTACCCTGTGGGTAATAATTGGATGAGGTACTAAGATAAACATTGTTATTAACTGCCTAATCAGTAATTCTTGTGCCTAAAAAGACCAAAGCATTATCAAAAACAATGGATTCAGGTGTTCCAAACCTTGCACTCAGATCTTCATAAAAATTCAGAACTAAACTTTCATTTGCATCTTTCAATGCAACAACTTCAGTCCACTTTGTAAAATAATTTGTTGCTGTTAAAATATATCTATGGCCAGAACTTGATGATGGATTTATGGGGCCAATAAAATCTAGTCCCCACTTGCCAAAAGGTTGTTCAACTTAAATTGGATTAAGAGTAAAGCTGCTAACCTCTGTTTATTTGAAAAAACAACACACTTCAGACACCTCCTCACTCATATGAAGGCATCTTTATACAGGTTTGGCCAAAAATAGCCAGCCTTCACAATCTTCAATGTTGTAGTCCTTACATCAAAATGGCCATTTGCTAGTCCATCATGGGATTCTTCCAGAATTTTTTCAGTTTGATCTCCACTAATTCATCTCAACAGTACATCATTGTAATCCATCCTATACAATATATTATTTCAACAAACAATAAGGAATGGACTGTAATTTGAAATACCTCCTTTTTTATCTTTCCAAACCTTTAGGACAATGTCCTGTTTGCAAGAAAACAACCATATCATTCACCCAATCATTCTGCAAATCTAGGACAACAATTTGTTCATTGTCATCTAAAGCCAAAATCACCTCTGAATCATCTTTTGCAGTGTTATCTCCATTTCCAGCAAGTTGTTCACATAAACCCTTACCTCTTACTAGCTTGGTAGCTTTAATTTTAATGTCATACTCCATTGCCTTTGTGATCTAGCCAACTCTTTTGGTGTTGAAATCCTTATTCAGTAAAATGTCTTTAACAGAAGGATGTGCAACCATTAGTTTAATCTTATTTTTAGAAAACATATGCTTGAATTTATTCAAACTTCTAATCACAAAAAGTACATGTTTTCAAAAAATGAATAATGTAGCTCATAGTCTTTAAGTCCTTGACTGAAAAAAGCTACTGGTTGTTCAAAACCTAAGTCATTCTTTTGAACTAACATGTCAGCAATGCTATCAACATTCCCATATGCATACAAAATGAAATCCTTTGAAAAACCAGGATTTAATAAGGTAGGGGCATTAGCTAATGATTCTTTAATCAATTCAAAGCTGAGTTTGCCTTCTTTGGTCCATTTGAAAATAATATTTTTCTTGAGCATGGTTGTTAATGGTATTAGTAATTCAACAATGTTTGGAATGAATCTTCTTAGAAAGTTGATTCTTCCCAAGAAACTTTGAAGACCATTTTTGTGAAGAGGAAGTGATAAGGCAAGGATAGCAATTTCTCTTTCTGGTTCAATAGTGATACCTTCTTTTGAAACAATAAATCCCAACAATTTAACTTCATGGACAACAAATATACCTTTCTTGGGATTTAAAGAAATATCATATTCCTTGCATCTCTCAAAGATAACTCTTAAATGCTGAAAGTGTTCTGATGCATTCTTTGAGAAAACAATAATATCATCAAGATAAAAAAAAGTATAAACCTATACATTAAGTTTATGAAGGCCTTGTCCATAGCCTTTTGAAATGTTGCTCCTGCATTAGATAAGCCAAATAGCATCTTTTAATAAGCCATAGTTCCCCATTTGGTAGTAAATGTTGTTTTGAATCTGTCCTCTTCTTTTACCAAAATCTGGTTGTAACTAGAGAAACCATCTAGCAATGAAAACCGTTATGAACCTGAAAAAACCTGCAAGATTTATTCCATCGAAGGCAAAGGATGCCTATCATTTAATGAAGCTTTGTTCAAGTCACAGAAATCAACACACAATCTAATTTCTCCATTCTTTTTCCTAATAGGAACCAGATCATTGGATACCCATGAAGTATGTTTGACTGGGAAAATGATATTGCTCTTAATCAATTTATTCAATTCTTTAATCATGAGAGGCTCTACTTTAGGATTTATTGGCCTCTGTTTCTGCCTAACTGGTTTGGCTCCTGATTCTAACTCAATTATATGTTGAGAAATACTAGTATCAAATCCTTTCAAATCTAAATAACTCTAAGCAATAATATCATGAAATTCATTGCATAAGTTGACAAAGATTTAACATTCTTCAGGCGTCATACCTTTCCAAGTTTCAACACCTTATCCTTTGCAAATGATACTTCTTCATAATGTTCTTCTTTGATTTGCAAGCTCGATTTATCCTTCTTGAATTGATCATTAGTAGTACCAAACATGGACTCTAAGGTCACAATACCTTTGGGCATCTTATTTGTCCTTAGCTAAATGATTTGGTCTTCATATTGCTCCTACAATTTCTTTTGGTTTGGCTGTGCAAACTCAGCCTCTTCTCTCAAAAATTAACAATATGTTGGTCAGATTCAAAGACTTGCCAAAAATCAACATTATTAGGGGCAGCAGGTCTAAAAATCACTTTAACATAGTTCATCCCCTTACTACTGCTGATCTTAGTTGGGATATCATATTGGGCTCCAATAGCAGCAAGCCTATCAACATGTTTGTTCTGATTTCTAGGAATAGATTGCAAATTAAAAGCCTCAAAGCCTTCAATTAAATCTCGTACAACATGCTTATAACTTTTTAATAAATCATTCTTAGTTACATGAACATTCCTAACTTGATTCACAATCAGTTTTGAATCACCAAAAACTCGCAAATAGCTAATACCTCTCTTAATGGACCACTTCAATCCATTTATGAGGGCATCATATTCAACAAAATTATTGGTACAACTGAAGGTGAACCTAAAAAAAGCATAATACCTCTCATTTGCTGGTGAAACCAACATACAACCTCCTCTTGCACCTATTTTTCTACGTGAACCATAAAAAAATAGCTTCCAAACACCGTTAGATTGCTGTTCAGGATCTAAATCTGCACTTTTTACCATAGCTGGTAGAAAATCAGATACCTCATGGATAACATAGTTACCCAAACTTGGTTCTCTAATCTGTTGATTTGAAATTCCAATATTTTCAGTTGCCCAATCATCTAACAACACATCAAGAAATTTACTTATCTGTGTTTGAGCTTCAAAATCATCAAATATTTCCTCTTGATAAAATAATACAATTGCTGATTTGTGTCTAGTACTAGCAACACACTGTTCAACACATAAGTGTCCAGTACTAGCAACATACTGTTCAACACATAATTTTGCAATGGGTTCTGAGGGAATAGTAACCTTAGTACCATATCTGGTGCGGAAAAGCATGTGAGTCTAGTCTGCAGATAAGTAATCTCCTATCTTGGCAGTAAATTCTCGTGACAAACATATAGAGAAGTTAGGAGACAAATCATGAATAATGTAGACGTCCATAGGTACTGAAAAACTGGGACAAGCATGTAGTATTAAATCTAGATTTCTTATAACTCACATAGTTGCCACTGTTGTCTCGTCTAACTGAACTACCCCTCTTTCAAGTGGCACAAACTTCAGGCCTAGTTGGTCTACAATTTTCTTTAGCATAACCGAGCTAGTAGCACCAGAATCAATCATGCAATTGTGAACTAGGTGCTAGCCTACAATGACGGTGACATAAAATGGAGGAGGTTTGATCAACTTAGATGATTGTTGGGATGTGCTAGTACTTGCAGCTACTAAAACCTTAGGGGTTTGTTAGGGCAAAACTTCATCAAATAATGTAAGTGCTTGTAATGCCTCTTGTAACATGTCCTTTTGGCATGGAAGAGCTAGAACATCCCACATGGACAAGGGAACATTTGTCTTCTTCAAATGATCAACAATATTGAAGGTATGTATACTAACCTTTTGGTGCTGCTTTAAAACAGCAGGCTCATTTATTGTTTGTAATGGTTGTTCTACTCCTTTTTGAGCTTGTACATGCTGCTTGGCTTTATTTGTCTGCTATTGTACTGTAACAATAGGCTTTTGTACCTTATCATCTTGTTGTTGATCATTTCCAGCTTTCATTTTTGACCTTGTTCTTGCTATTATAGGTTTCCATACATGATTTGAGTCATTTTTTTGCTAAAACAACATCATCATCATTAAAATTCACCAAAGACACATCAAGATTACCTTGTGGTTGCGTTTGATCATACTGTACCTCTGTTTGGCTACCAATTGGTTGTCCCTTCATCACATCTTGCCTTCTATCCTCGAGTGCGTGAGGACAATCCAACCAGAAATGAGCATTATTACATGTGTTACACCATTCTGCCTCTTGTAAATAATTGTTTTGAGGGACCACTACCATCTCCTGGGAAGTACTAGGAGTTGCATAATTATACGCTTGACCAACTCTTTGACCATAATTCCTTTGCTTCCCTTGAGCTTGCCTTGGCTGATTTGAACTAGAAGCCTGATTTGATGGTCTATTCTGCTTAAGAAGCTTGTGGAGGCGTATTGTATTGAACTTGTCATCTCTTTAGGTTTGTTATCTCATTGCCATAATTTTGCAAGGTTCACAAAATGCTGTCATGTGTATCTTTTAGCTCTAGAGTCCGCTCTTTTATCTCCCTAATATGAGCTGAAGCAACACGTTCTTCTGCTACAACCTGTATTTTGAGTGCTGGAAATGGAAGAATAACAACAATAGGTGGTATAACAAATGATACAACTAGTTTTATTTCTACACAATAAGGCATTGGAGGTAACTTTCCAGGTTGTATCAAGTTGTTTTCAGCTCTAACAACAACATCATAAGCATTAGGTAAAGTATGCCCTCCCATAGACTGTATCATAAGTGTAATGTCACTGTTAAAAGCCTTCAAATAAAATAGAAATGCATAGTCATTGGAAGGTTCAACAGATCTTTGAATTCTATCCCAAGTTCGTTGAAATCAAAAATTGAAATTAGAAATATGCTCATTAACACTTCTCTTAATAGTAGTTAACTGCTCAACCAATGATAAATTATCTGACCTATCCTCAAATTTACTGATCAAAACAGTCCCTAGCTCATCCCGTGTAGCAATAGAGTTAACTAACAAACTTCTAAACCAGATTAATGCTTTACCCTTGAGCGATGCCGCTAATAGTTTTAATGCTACATCATCATGAGTAACTTGATTTAATCCACAAAGAGTAGCAATATATTTAATATGCTATATTGCTGAAATATGATTCTCACCATTGAAATACGATAAACCTTTTAGTGCTGCTGGTGGAATATCACGATGAACAACAATTTGTAATGGGCCGCCAACATTAAAAGCCATAAATGACAAGTTTTGGGCCATCTGTACTGGTGGTACTTGCTGCTGAATTACAGGTGGCACAATAGATTTGTTAGAATGAGTTACCTTCCTTTGATATGTTTTCAATCCTAGGGTAGCAGTACCACTTGTGGATGCTACAACAATAGATTGATCCTTTGTTGATTCTTCAAAAATGGGTAATTCTGATCTAGAATTGTCAAGGATACTTAAATCTTCAGGAAAATTGAAATCTTCAATAATTACCTCATGACCTTCAGAAATGGCAGTTTGATCTTCAAAAATAGGATTTTCAAATAATGAAAAATCATATCCAAGCAAAGAGTATCTTTCTCCTGCAGCTTGAGATGCTCTGTTTCTTCTTGCTGATCTGCTACCTCTTCTACTAGGCTGTAACTCTTGATAAATGAATCCTTCATTTTTTTCTCTTGTAGGAGCCCTTCTCATTAAAATATGTCTGCAATTCAATCTGCAATAAAACCTTCAAAACAGAGTCGCCAAGTGCTAGAAAATATACCTTCTAAAAAGGCTGAAATACTGTTGTTCACACAAAAACAACAATAAGAAATAATATCTTGCAAGAACTATATAGCAGTTTGGCTCCCACCGGGCGTGCCAAAACCTGTTGTCAATTAGGATTGCACCTCTAGCTTGATGTGAAATCTAGATATCTTGTTGAAACATGGAAACATTCTCGTTGATGGGAGAGAGAACGAATCTTCAGATTCTAGGTCGCTTCCTATTTTATTTAGAATATCACCTAAGACTAATTTTTATGGTTTTGGGAAAAGGGGAAAGAATACTGAAATTGAATAAACTAAGAGGGTGATACACCAAATAGATTCAGACTTCTCAGAATTTTAAACTAACATCCATAGGACATACACTCGTGAATTCTGCAATAACATCCACTATTCAATGCATGGGCTGACTTAAATTCCACTACTAGGGTCTGTACCACTAACAATGACAATTCCACCAACAAACATGTAGATTCTACAAAAGGTCTACACTCCACAACCTAGAATAGGAATTTGGAATAATTCACTAAACTATATTGTAAAAATACTTTACACTTCAATGCAGAAACTTGAAAGGATTGGTAGTTCAAAACTCAGAAAAGATGTATGAAAAATTGGGCAAGCTTTATTTTCCTCAAAATCTGTAAGATAGTTACATGAGAAAGTACAAAAATGCCAAGGAATATATGCATTCACTCGAACATAACTTGTATCAAACATGAACTGATGGTTGCAAAATACAAAAAAAAAGTGCAAAGAAAACAAGTGTTCACTAATGCAATCTTCCCTCCTAAATTCTGAACCCCTAAACTGAAAACAGAAGCTCAGATATATAGCGCTCAAGGCTAATTTTGAAAATCTAGATCCCTCCTACAACTCTCCTTCAAATAGATAACCCTAAATTTGAGGCATAAAATATGCCTTAAATATAGCCCCCTAATGTTGGTATCTTTTGATTTACATCTTTTATAAAATATACCAATACACCTAAAATGTAACTCCAAAATATGAAACCCTAACTCATAGCATATATGAAAACCTACCAAACTCGACACCCTATCACTAGGGTCAACATGACCAATTTCAAAAGATATCCATCATTGGTATTGGATGCACTGTCGAGGTACTTGGAGAGGTTGTCGTGGCATTTGGTGAGGTCATTGTGCACTGCAGTTAACAAAGCATTAACTCCCTCTGTCATCGGACTTCAAATTTTGCCAAAACTTGGGATATGCATTATATTGCATCTCATTTGGGATTCTATCTCGGGAGAGATGTTAGGGTTTTCTGTTATGGTGCCACCATGCTTGTGGTTATGGTTTTGTTTATGCTTCTTTGTGCTTCTGCGGTAATCTGGAGTTCACCATTTATGAACCCGAGCTGGTATCTGTAGTATATTTAGAGTTTTATCTTCATCTCTTGGCTATGACCATGAGCTAATACATTCATGTTGAGCATGTAGCTCGAACTGCAACTGGAAGTGATTATTTTGTAAAGGGCTCGTGCTTTTATTGGGATTGGAGTCATTTTTTTTACTTTTGGGTCACTGCATGCCATAATACATGTGGTATTTTTCATGCATCTTCTTTGGGCGGTGTTTGGTATTTGGGTATATGCTTTTGAACTGGAGTTTCATGCTATCCTTAGTTGAACTCAAGCTCTTCATTGTTATGACACTTTGGGTGAGAAGAGCTCGGGCTCTCTCCACCATCGCGGCCTCCACTTGAACTTGGAGTCTGCATGTCATAAAAGCCTGATAACTCGGGCTCTCTGTTGTTTCCGTCGTGGCTGCACTTTGGGACTTGGAGTCCACTGCCTAAATCATGCACTGCTCTATATCTCCAGTTGAACTTGAGCTCTCCAATGTTTATGTCACTTGAGCTAAAAGAGCTCGGGCTCTCTGCATCTTTGTCAGACTTGGGATCCATTCGCGGGCTCTACTGCACGCCACTTACAAATAAGTTACCTTTTCCATTACTTGGCTTTTAACACTCTGTATACTTCTGTTTGAACATGTTGTTATATATATCATTGCATTACATAGTCTTTGAAATATTTGTTACAGTTTTTGGGATTTAATGTGTCTCCATCTTTCTTGGAAAATAAATCTGGGTTTTGTCATTGTGCCCTATTTGTTGGGCTCCACCGAGACTTCTTTGCACTTTCATTGAATGTTGTCTTCCTTTTTTCAACATGCTTGAATACCCACTATTTGTGGAGGTCGTGCTTGCTGTTGATGTTTGTATGTAAGGAGCTCTATGCATATTGGTGTATGCTGTCGTTCTTTTTTCTCAACTCAAGCTCCTTTTGACAGCTCCATTAGATGTCTGTATTTTGTTTGAATGCTTTCTTCTTTGCCTTGTAAGAATAATGACAAGTGATACCTATCTGTTCTTGTGATTCCATTGAAAATTTTATACATGGGGTTCGAGCACGGGCTCGTGACACCCATTCATATTACTGTGAACAAAGCTCGATACTCTAAGACAATGCATCTTCCTTTTTCATTCGTATAGATTTGTCATATGCATGCATATTTGTATTGAATTACAAATTATTTTTTAAACATGAACAACTGTATCCACAATAGTATTGTTTACTTGATTTCCCTTTTGAATATGTATAACAACATCAACATTTTGATTTTCAACTTCATTTATAACAATGTCACTAATTCTTTCTTAAAATAATATACTATTTTATTCAATTGATTTCTCTTGTTGAATGTCAACAGTACTTAGAACTGATACTTTCATTGCATATGCACTTAGTAATAACAAAATGATACTGTCATTTCCCTTTTATCTTTGCATATAACACTGTTATGTAAATTTGAACAACAACATTTGGATGCACTATAGACTGATGGTAACATTGTTTTAAATATAAGTACGCATTTCCTTAATTGAATCCAATTCAATTGACTCTTATGTATCTGCATACCCTTAATTGAATCCAATTCAATTAACTCTTCTCTATCTGCATACTCATTCTGTTTTATTTGCAACTTCATCATTTGCTCTTGATCATCTGGAACCTCCATTTTTAGGGCATCTTTTCATTTCACATGCACCTTTTAGCAACATCATTGTATTCTGCATTTTGTCTCAATAACATTTAAATCTTGTAACAACATGCTTGCATTTTGTATTACCTTCTATGAACTACATCTTCTTTCCCCGCATCAAATCATTTTTTTGAACTCATGAACTTCTAGCATTCTTTCATCATGCATCTTGTGAGGTTCGAGCATGGGCTCGTGACACTCACTGCATTTTCTTTATTATCAACAACTAGTGAATTCATAAAACATGTTTTCTTTTCTGCATTTGATCCATCTCTGTTCACTTTGTTTGCACACACCACACAACAATATGTTAGGTTAGTGGATATGATCAACCAATCAATGTTTGGGTGCGAGTGCCATATGAAATGACACTCATGCATGAATGTTGGTTGATTGGTTGTGTTTACTACCTTATCATGTTGGTGTTCTGAAACAGGTTTCTCAGCTACAGGAACTAAGTCCCTTTGATTCAGATTTTCTGGTTTACAAACAACAACTCTTGAATAATGCAGAATGATAACCATATGCAGTAAAAGGTTTCATGGTGTCATGTCCCTTTAATACTTTTATTCAGTTGATGTAGATGTATACTTTGTTGTTGTATTGATGTTATTGGTAGATGTACAGTTCTGAAAGTTTGATTGATGCTGTTTTGGTTTCCATGCATTGCTTAGATCCAATTTGGATCTAACTCTTTCCTTTTCTATGATACAAGATACATGATCCTAGACCTAGAATGCATAACTGGCAGAAGGACTTGGACAAAGACACAAAGACTTGACAAAGTTCAGACAACCAGCTACCAGAATGCAGAAGACCTCTTCAAGGCAATGCTTGGACCCCTAAACCCTACATGCTTCTATCTTACTTTCAGAATTGGATATCTTCTCTAAGTTCTCAATATGAAAGATGTAACCTTGAATAAACATTTGCCTAATACATTCAGTTTGAATGCACAATGTAATGATCACTTATGAATTTGTAAATTTGAGCATGATCAATACTTAGAGTACTATAATATGATAATATGAATGCATTGCAATGTATTTCATCTTCATAAGCTGAGTAGTAATGTTGAAGAGGTGTACCTTTATGCAATCTTATGATGTTTATAGTTGTCATTCTGCATTGTATACTTCCTTTTCTGTATTTCATCAATTTTGCAACTTAGAACAACAACTATTCAATCCATAATTCAATGTAAAAGTAATGTCAATTTACCAATTTAGTATGCAAACTAAATTGGTAACACTTCCTCTCTTAAAAGACTAATGGATTCCTTCCATGCAATATTATCAATCTTTAGAGAAATTAACCGAAGTTTCTCAGTTTGAATACTCACCTTTTTGAGACCCCAACAAAACAACTGTCTCCTTTGGCTTCCACACCTTGTCGTCTAGTTTTTTGAAACTAACTATCGGTCCTGAGAGAAGCTTGGCAAATCCCCATTGAGGATGAGGTTGTTGGTTCTAATTGTTTCTTTTTAGTAGAGTAAAGTAAGGTTTACTGAAACCTCTATCATGCATATCCTCCCAAGCTCGACCAGGAGGATGCCATGCAGTAAAATGTTTTTTTCTGCTCATTCCTACCTTGCTCAAGGGGTGGAGGGTTATCCCTGTGTTTGTAAGTTTGAAGCCCTAGACACACGTTGTCGTACACTAGGCCTTCATGGTTCACCTGACCTCCACACTTTGCCATTCAAAAAGAAATGATTTATACTCTTATCCTCAATACATTTACATTAAAGAGTTGTGGGCAAAAATAAGCTACTTCAAGGTAGGTGAATGGGAAAAGAAGAATTTGTTATTTATTCTTCAACATATCAAAATAAACTAGACAATTTTTAACATCCATAAGATAAAAGATAACCTAATAATTATTTGTCAAATGAAAACATTGGAAATATCTCAAGTCAACATCACATTTGAGACAAAGAAGTTCTAAAACAATCTCTTTAAATGCAATTCATTTGTAGTAAGATAAATTTATAAAGTCTAAAACTCAAACATTAAATACCTATTAAACACTAATAAACCTAAATTTCACAAAGACGATTTTTAACATCCATAAGATAAAAGATAACCTAATAATTATTTGTCAAATGAAAACATTGAAAATATCTCAAGTCAACTTCAAATTTAAAGACCATTCATTTGTTGGTAAGATAAATTTATAAAGTGTAGAAATTAAACATTAAATACGTGTTAAAACTAAATCTCACAAACTACTCATAAAATTAAAATTCACAAACTAATTTTCACTTGATGAATGTTAAAATTCTTTTATGTTCTAAAAGGAGGCGCACGACCGTTTGATATTTGTGAAGGGGTCCCCTTCCACAAAGCCTGGTACCTTGGTATATAATGTACAAATACCAAATAACGCGCTGAACAATTTAGTACGGTCTGATTAATGTAACAGTGCCTGACAGCTCGCAAAAATAGACAATTTCACGTTTATACTATTGCTTTAGACTGTTTGGTCCTTTGGATTGGTGCAAATGAGAAGAAAATTGAGGAGAAAAAACCACTTTCCTCGCAACTTCCCTATTCGATACGATATCAAATTCTCTCTTTTAAGCTGTGTTTAGCCTCGTCGACTTTAAAAACTTCTGCTCTACGTTCCTTTCAGATTCTTTTGTCTTTTACACTCTTCACAATTCGAATCACGGACGGATGTGAATTTCTTTCTCCTCGGCGAAGGGGGAAGCAAATCTGCGCACAGCACAATGTTTCCACCCAAAGAAGGTATGCTCTTTTTCTTTTTACACTTTAAGCCGGAGTTTTTCTACTCTTTATTGCTTAATGGAACAGAAGAGAGTCCAACTGAGTAATTTCACAACTTTTCCTCTATACAACTGCTTGGATCAGATTTTTCTCTTCATCTTGTGTTTCGTTGAGCAATGATTCCAGGTCTGCTTGAACACCCACTGATCCAAAATCAATGAACAAGGACTTTGCATGCTGTTCTTCTAGGATTAATTGCCACTGCGTTTAGAATATGTCGTACTTGGGTACAAAAAAGTATCAGAAAGATGACTTGTCCTGTAATTCCCAAAGTGCTTTCCTTTACTCACCTAGGGAGGAAGGAAGCGTGGATATTAGTTCCTTATGTTACTATTGGAAGGGTTCAATTTGTGAGAGCAACTGAATTTCATGTGCGTAGAGCTTTATATATGCTCTGTATTTTACTGCAAACAGTGGACCCATGAAACCTTCCTGTTTAGTCGATGCAGATAATCTTGTAACGACGTCCTCGAGTATCCAAATTTAAATTTAGAGCTGAATGCTTGACTAAACACAGAACAGAGCTTACTCGATGCTGCCCCTCTTGACCCACAAATGATGTGCTAGACTTCAGATAATAAAGTTACGAAACCTTAGCTGGCTAAACTGAATTGAACTGTGAATTTCTGTCACAGGTCATATGGCTTGCTAATTTTTCAGCAGTTTAAAGTAAGTAAAACTGGTCGCAATGGATCTGATCTCTACGTAGGGTTTGTTCTACTCTTCCACGGTGCACCATAGCATACATTCTTGGGGCTTCTTTCAAGAACTTCGGTGACAAACTTAAATTTTAGAGCTTTATATTTGGCGTTCCTTTTACCCAATTGACAAACGACATATTTTGTTGATGAATATGCCATTTAAGAGCCCAAGCATGTTCCGACTTGATATATTCATGTTTTTACATATATCTGTTTTGGGTTCAGTAGATTGCATTAATTTGCAAGTATGCCGAATCCTGTGAATTTTTGATATATCCTGATATGAACGAGAGAGGAAAAACAAAGAATTAGCCCCCAAAGGATCATGCTGTACACTTTCTTATTACCATGGTTAAATAAATTTTTAAGGGTGAGGATATATGCTGGCTGGAATAGGCCAAGCACATACAAACTGCCGCAGAACTGGAATAGAAATAATCGCAGTTGTAATAACTTACATGCAATCAGTGAGGCTACAGTGAAATGAAAACCTCTTCAGCAGACACTTCGATCGAGCTAGCAGTTGATATTCTCTTGCACGCTAGCTGAGGCTTATACTGCAGTTTCCTCTGGAACATATATTCTGTTTACCCAACTGGTATCTAGCTTCCTTACGAGCATGCAAAATTGTGGGTTCTCATGCCATGCTCTACAAACTCTAAAAGCACGTGTTCATAGAGTTTCAGTCTTTTTTTTTTGTTTGGCATGTGTTCATACCAAAGTAACGAGAATCGGAATTGTCTCCGAATCGGCTAGGCCGTATCGAATCGCGAATCGCCCATGAATCGGAATCACGAATCGCCCATGAATCGGAATCGCGAATCGCCCATGAATCGGAATCGAATCGCCCATGAATCGACAAATTTAAAAAACCCTTAAAATTTAGAGATTTTAACAATTTAAAACTTATTTCATGCACCCTTTATTGAATATAACTTAAACACACTATAA
>MU225700.1:423777-444505 GCA_018584345.1 Thuja plicata
GTTCAAGTATCATT
The DNA here is from genome assembly GCA_018584345.1 of Thuja plicata. Taxonomy (NCBI): domain Eukaryota; kingdom Viridiplantae; phylum Streptophyta; class Pinopsida; order Cupressales; family Cupressaceae; genus Thuja; species Thuja plicata. Next base: position 423,792 of record MU225700.1, read on the forward strand.
GTTTGAAGTTCAACTAATGGATTAATAATTTATTGATATTCTTCTTCTTCATCATCATCATCTTCTACATGGAGCCTAATAAGACTCGAAGGTTAATTTTTCCCCACTTTTATCGGCGCAGTTTCCACCCCAAATTATTAAATGGGGGTTTGGGGGCAAAGCCCCCAAGACGGGGTCAAGGGGCAGTGCCCGTTGCGGGGTCTAGCGAAAGCTCAACCAACTTTAATTATTTCACCTTGTGCCTCGAGAGTTATTTTTCAGCTCCATAAGACATCAAATCATAAATGTATGTAAGATGAAGATCCATGAAACGTATGTCTATCAGTATTGGATAGTTGCATCCATTGGTCGTTAAGAGACATATCTTTCCAAATCGCACCTCGCCATGAACATTTTCTATTTGCACAAACCAGCTTTAGGGTTATAACTTATAACAAAGAGGAAAGACACAAAAAAGATTAAAAAAAGTGTTTTTTTCATTTTTTTGACTTGACAGTTGATTCATGCCGGTTCACGCATGGCGATTCAGGCGATTTTTGGATGAATCACCTGAATTGGCGATTCACGCCCAGGAATTACCGATCTGATTCACCGACTCCCAAAAAACCGGGGAGGGTGAATCGATTCACACACGATTCTCGTTACTATGGTTCATACTTCATAGAGAAAAAGTCTTTTTTTTGTTTGACACCAACAAAAATATTCTATTAATAAACTAAGGATAGCGGCATGGAAAATGCTATCTTTTCTGTCTTACATTGTCACATTTAGACTGAGAATTCGCAAACAATTTTCAACAACTATCTAGATGTGTTGGAAATATTATCTTTTCTGTCTTACATTGTCACATTTAGACTGAGAATTCACAAACAATTTTCAACGGTGAACTATACAAATGTGCTGGAAATATTATCTTTTCTGTCTTACATTGTCACATTTAGACGGAGAATTCACAAACAATTCGTCTACAATGAACTATCTAGATGTGCTGGAAGTTCTTTATGACTTAATAGGCTTCATATCAGAGAGATATATGATATTTTCTTTTGTGAAATCTTTTCATTAATTTAAGCAATAAAGTACAAAATAGGCAACATTGATTAAAAAATCAGATGCGGCAAAGAAAAATAGCAACTCCACGCAACTTAACTAGGCTTAGAAATAGTTGAAAAACTGCGCCATGGTGCAAAAACACTCAAGCACCACGAAATTTCAAAATATTGTGTGAAAATAACATAAAAAAAATTCCAAAAGGCTAAGTTTGGCTAGAATGAGTTCCAACGTGTCTGGTTGATTTGTTGAGGCAAGGGATTCTTTGCTATCTTGTTGAATACATGGCATATTAGGGTATTTTTTGCTGCTTTGAAATGTTGACATGAGCTTAGAGATTGGGCTCAATAGGGAGGCAGGGAGGAGAGAATTGTCAACTAGATGATACATGCCATCCTTTTCATGCCCTTCTACCATGGTTTAGAGTGGCTTCGATTGTGTTCATGTGCTTCAAATTGGCTCTTCTCATGTTGGACAAGCACAAGAGTCTCAATTGAGGGCAACTCCTCTTTGACATTGCTATGCTAATACGAGTCCCAGTTAGCTTCACTAGTTGATATGAGGGATTCTTAGTCTCTTTGTTCAGTACGTCTTACAATGGAGATAGCTTATAAAATATGAGAGCACTTCTCGCTATCTGGAAAGGTGGACTAGAACTTTGCAGAATGGGTCCATCTAGGAGAATGACACTAGTGAGAGGTAATTGCCAACCGGATGACACATTCCTATCCTTTCTTGACATTTCCTACCAAGGTTTAGTACATTGTGCTTGTGGGCTTCTAGTTGGTCCTCCTCAAGCAAGATAATCTTAAGAGCCTCAATTGGAGGGAAACTTCTCCTTGTCATTGCTTGGAAAGGATGAGCCTCAACCATTCGCATCTGGTTGGTTTTTTGAGGCAAAGAATTCCTAGTTGGCTTGTTGATTAGTTCATGACTGGGACATAGCTGATAGCATATTAGTGTACTTGTTGCTCTTTGGAAAGGTAGGTAGGAGCATTGCAAAAATGGGCACACAAATTGGAATGCAAACAACGAGAGGTGGTTGTCATCTGGTTGACACACTTCTATCCTTTCCCTATCCTCTCTAACAAGGGTTGAAGGGGCCCCTACTGTTCTCGTGGGCTGTAGATTGAACCTCCTCATGTGGGAGTCTATTGACATTACACGTGATATTGACCAAATGAGCAACATAAGAATATATCTACCCGATTTTCAATTTTTTTTTAATCGGTAAAAGATTATTTTAGTAATATTATATAATAAAGCATTACATTGTATGAGAAAAGTCTAAGAAATGTCATCACAACACCACTGAAAATCTATACTCACTACCCGATAGTACCAAAAATTTGACCACTTGGTATCAGATACAACCACTATGCACAACCATTGGGTGACAATACTGCACAAATCACCCATCTTCCAAACCATGACAGATCATGACCATACTATACTATCACAACAAAATTTTCATTTTTTGACCTCCCTACAACTATCTACAGAATATCAACTTCAAATACAAAACACTATTTAGAGAAAAGGGTGTGCCGGAAGTAGGGAAGGTGATGAACCACCCGTCTTACCTGCATCGCCACCACTCGACGCTTTACTCCTACCACCTCAACTTAACGCCTCACCAACCTTGAACGCTCTATTGCTCGGCTCCACCCGGACATGGGAGACCCCAACAAGACCAACTCCCTCAGAAGAACTGCCACCTCCACCATCATTCTCGTCATACCCACGGATACGGCCTCCGTGTGGTGCACGACGACTCCTCTACCTTCTTTCGCGCCCTCTTCCTTCACTGTATCTGCCTCTGACATCCATGGCACCATCTCTACCGCGAACCTGTGTTACCCTTCGCCTCTCCCTTCTTTGGCGTTCCATCTCCTCCCAGGCACCCGTCAATTTTTAGTTGGAACAGGTTTGGGTTCATTTGGCTCCGAGGTAACCCTGCCACCAACTCCAGCTCCCAATTGTAGACGAAATCTACTTGTAGTGCCCATGCCCTCCTTGCTTCTTGTCTCCTTGCCAGAATATCCCCTAGACTTTTGTGAAAGAGGAAAGGATGCACCCAAGGACGAAAACCTGGGAAACCCAACTAGTCACCTTGTGCCGTGACAAACCCTCGGCCATGCACTGCAAAATGCAGGATTTCAGCAACCCCTACTCTCCATTCTGGTCACACACACCTTTCCACTATGTGCTTCACTTCCTCTTTGGACCCGAAATGCAAACCCCAGGCGCAGATTAGGGCAGTGATGTCTGCGTTCGGCCTCCACTGGAATTGTGAAACAACATATTCCACCCCCAACAACATCTAGATGATGTTGAGGAAAAGTGGATTTGCCGAAGTTAACACATTCTTCAACCGCTCTTCTGTCACTGGACCCTTGAATGCCATCTGCTATTTCAAAGCACCGAAAAAAAAATTGCTTCCATGCCGCCCTTCTTCTCTTTGCTCTTTCCAAACCTCTTGATTTTTGCACTACCCAAAAATAAAATGTCTTTGGAAATGTGAATGGTAGAGTGTATATTGATTACTACATTCCCTTCATTGAATGCACCCACTGAAGTATGTGCGAAGGTAGTGTGAATAACTACATTTACGCCACCTTCCATTTGTGTTCAATGCAAAGGCTGTCTTTTCAACGTCCTCTGATGCATTCACCACCTCCAGACGTCACATCACATCTTTTCACTTTGGTGTCATTATGTCACCGTCCTCTACCTGCTATGTCACCGCCACATCGATTGCCAATTTGGACAAGCAATCCGCTAGTGTATTCCCTTCCCGATAAACATGGGAAATTTTGAAATTTTGAAAAATATTTAGTTTCCTCCTTGTCACCTCGACCACCTTCTGTAATCACCATGCATACGATTTTCCTATCGAATGGCATTTACAATGATTTGGGAATCTCCCTCCAGGTGCAAATTTTCAACTTGAAGCCTTTGCCCTAGATCTACTCCCAACAAAGCTGCCTGCACTTCAGCCTCATTATTTGTTCCTACTCCCAACATCTTTCTCTCGATAGCAATGATATGACCCATTGAGTCTAGCTAATCATCCAACTCATCTGCAGATCAAAATTTGAACTCGTGTAAGCTGATCGAAAAATGGTCAGTAGTGCTAACGCCCACTGTTATAACTCCAAGGCCCTCTGAAAGATGAAACATAACATACAAGAGTTTGCTGTCCTAAACTAATGCCGAGGATAAACAATGAATTCTCCGAGTATATATCATACAAGAGTTTGCTGTACCAAACTAACTCCGAGTATAAACATGGTTTGTATGTATCAAGGCACTATCTCCATTCAAATGATCTGCTACAAATCTCTTTTCATTTGTTTGTTTCTCATTGTTTCTTGCACTAAAAGAATTTTTTTCTGATTTCTTCTTAACACCAAATAGAGACTTTACCCATTCAGGATGCTCACACACTTCTTATGCAATTGTTTTAAAGTCTTGCCATAATTTTGCCAACTCTCATAATAGCTTTGACAACTTTACTTTAATTCTATCAGCCCTTCTAGTAGTTTCTCCTCATAAGTCTTCATCTTTCTAATTGGACCCTTTAGGATGGTAGGATACACCTGCTCTGATACCACTGTAATAACCACCCCTGATTTTTTTGCTTTTGAAATCAAATGTAACAAGATAATCTATTGTTGACCATTAGCTTTAGATTACATGCATGCAACTCAAACCCACACAAGCAAATATTCTTAAAGATAAACAACTTGGTGAGTGGGGGATATTTGCTCGACTTATCAGTGCAATAACATAAATTAGAGAATGGGCATGCAACTATCTAATGAGCGGGGGTTTGTCACCATCATCGCATTGAAGAGTGCTTATAATTTTAACAATAAACTTGGAAATACAATGCAAAGATCAAACTTGAGATACCCAGATGGTAAAATCTTAATACAAAGATATATCTAACAAACCCAATTGCTGATAACTGAAAATGATGAACATGCAGGCTTGCACCATCAAATCCATAAGAAATATCATTCAAAACCCTAGGCGTCCAACTTAAACTCCTCAAACTGGAATGGCATAAAGAAATCAGATCTTACTATACTCGGTGCCTTCCAAATAGCAGATTTTTGCATGCAAACCTCAAACTAAAGAGGAATGGACAGCCCATTCACTGATGAAAGCACAGCTGTGATCTCTGTATGAAATCATCAAGTTAATTTCCCAGATTGTCTCATTCAACAATGTGAGAAATGTTGTTTGCAAGGGGTCCTGTCCTCACAAGCCAAGAAGAAGCTGCAACTCCCTCAAAAATCATAAGCGTAACAATATCCAAATCATCAACAACCCAAAATGAGAACCCCAATCCTCCTCTTATAGCTTTTAGCTGCTTTTTAAAAAAAAACACTTCTAGCTTTTTTCCTATTTTTTCGAGAATGCTTTTCCCCCTATTTTTAGAGTGTTTTTTGCTATTTTTCCATGAATGCTTTTCTGTTGTTTTTCTGCAGATGCTTTCATTTAATTTTTTCGCCCACATCACTTTTAAATAAAAGACCACTTTGAAACTATACACTTTATTTTAAATATTTGGCCTTGCCATAGTCCCCTATAAAATAAATTAAAATAACAATAAAGTTAAATATTTGATTAAACTTAATAAATAAATAACTTATTGTTATTTAATTTAATAACTCCAGACTATATCACATCCCAAGATAAGCCTCAAAACAAACTCCACCGATATTACTAAAAGTAGAAATTTACTCTACTGGTGCTCATCATTGACTTACTAAAACAGTAAGTAAATGAGAAAGTGTCTGAAAAGGCTCCAGAAAAAGGGCGTTACGCTCATTATACCTGTTTGAACAAATTGGCGACGTGGAAATAGCCCTTTGATCTTGCTGACACCAACCCAGAAAACCAACACCAGTTGCACTACAAGAGAACCATAAAGTGGCAACATTACACTAATCGTGCGCTAGAAGCTTCCTTGCAATAATTGGAGTGCCAAAAATTATGACCATTCCTTTCACATACCCATTCCATCCGTTGTGACGAAATTGTAGTTTCCCTATTTGAGCACTCCAATATTTGTTTAGTTAGTTGCTGTCATGTCCCCGCCTAAACATTCCTCATTAAACAAAATGACCAGTGATCCCAACAGGTTTTATAATATTAACTAATTCATTACAAATACCAGGCAGCAGTTAAGAGTGCAAGCTATCCATAATTATATATGATAATGCAGCGAATACTTGTATAGCTGTGATTTCTCAAAACAAAGAATAATTAATAATTTACTGACTAAAAGTCAAGAGGTGCCCAAATGGTTATGACCATTGAAAACAAGAGGTACATAATGGTAAGAGGATAAAATCAAAGGGAAGGGAGGAATATACGTGCATACATGCGTACGTGTGTGTGTATATATATATATATAGAGAGAGAGAGAGAGAGATGTACACACACACACACACATATTTATATATTTATGTAAACTGCATGGAGTATGAATTAAAGAATTGGCAATCTTGAGGGTGAAACCTCAGATCAGAAATTCAAGGACGAAAACCCTTAATTCTTCATAAAGCTAGTGGATGAAAATCCCTAACTTTAGCAGAAGCATTTCAAGACATTTGTACACAAGAAAGCTGAAAATTACAGCAGATATTCAAAACTAAGTTTTATGTTTTCAGATAATATTATAATTTTGAAATCCGAATTTTATATCAAAATTTTAGTAATATAGGATTTGTAAGCCAGTCCTATTGTATGTGAAGGATACTATTTAAAGCAAAAATAAGGAAATTTTACAAAGGGAAATTATGATTTGTATTAGAGCAGCACTCTTGCCAACTTGCGGGTCTAAACAATTAGATTATGTAGTTGAGCCAAAGAGATCAACGGGCATTGCCAAGTGAAAAGTAAAAACTAGAGGCAACATTACAAGAAACTAGCAACCAAACTAAAGGTAGAGGAAATAATAAAATGGGTAATCGTGAGGTAGAACAAGAGAATGAATTAAAGGCTTATATGCAATGTCAAGAACAAACAACACAATTGCTCCTTCAAGCACTTGAAAATATGAATTATACAATCAGTTCTCTTAGGCCTACACAAAACAATGGAGGAGATGGTAACTCAAATCATTCTGAAAATAGCAATAGAGCTCCATTTGTATCACCACTCTGAATAATATAGCCCATAGTCTTACCTAGAGAGAGCGGTCATGAGAAGTGGAAGAGCCAAGCATTACAACAAATGACTTTCATGAGTGTATAGACACATACTCAAGACATGATCTAGATATTAGTAGAAGAATTCTATTTATACAATTTTATAATGCAAGATCAAGAAATATCTCAAAAGGAGAAAGAAGACAACCCAACAAAGATTTTCAACAAAGATCAAACAAGCTGACTCCCCACTTTTGATGGTTTAGGTAAGGTCATTGCACAAGCATGAGTTTGTAAACTAGATACCTATCTTTCTCTTAGTCCCATGACAAAAGATGAAGCTGTTAAATTTGCCATTCTTCACTTAGAGGTAACAACACATGGATGGTGTCATCATGGGCAAGTTACATAAGGGTATCATCTAAGTGTAACATATGCCGAGTTCACACAAAGGCCTATAGAAATATTTGATAGAAAAGGCTTGGAGATATATTTAAGGAGTTGACACAACTAAGGCAACAAGGTATAGTAGAAGAATATGTGTGGAGTTTCAAAGAATCTTTGTTATGCTGCCGAATTCTATCAAGAGAAGACTGTAGTTTTATTTATTGAAGGGCTTCCTAAATCACTTAGGGGATTGGTTTGATCTTTTGAACCATCATCTCTACAAACTGCTATTCGAAGGGCTTTAAAATTGAAAGACACCACATCTAAAAGCAAAGCCTATCCAAAGAATTTACCATATTGGTTGCATAAGAAACCCTTTCACAAGGATCTTTTGTAACCAAAGGCAATACCTCCTTAGTCCAACAAGGTGGAAGAATTCAAGAATGAGCTTTGAAGGAAGAAATTGGCGTTTACTTATAGAGAGCCATGGGAGCCAAGGCATTAGATAAAAAACATGTCCAATATATAGAGGTAGTCATAGAGGAGAGTTGAGAGATGGAAGAGTTTGACCCTAAGGGTTTTTTGGAGGTGGCTAAGCTTGTGGATGGAGAAGTAGAGAAGCCTTTTTACAGTACACTCAGCACACTTTTAGAAGCACCTAGATTTCCTCCTTTTCGAGTATGAGGAGCACTTCAAGGACATCAGTTCATGGTTTTGATTGATAGTGGGGTTACCCATAATATCATTGAATCAGGGGTTAGTGGCTTGGTTAAAATTGAAGATGGATAACTTTGAAGGTTTAAATATGGTTATGGTCGATGGATTTGCACTTTCATGCAGACAAATGCTACAACTTGACATCAATTTGGGTAGGGTCAAAGTTTGTGATGATTTTTTATATGGAAAGTGTCGGCTAGACGAATGTAGTTTTGGGAGTACAATGGTTAGGCTCACTTGGGGAATTTATGAAGAATTATCAAACCCTCGAACTAAAATTTAAAATTGAGGGTGAAAAAGTGGTTCTTCAAGGTTTCTCTAATGGAGCCCCAAGGGTTGCAACTACAAAGAGAATAGAGAGATTTTTGTAGGGGACTAGTAGATTATATAGCACAATGTGTTATTATTAATGAAACTTCAACCACAAGTGAACAAGCCATTCATATAGATATTCAACCCATTCTGGATAAGCATAGTATGTTATTTGGTGATATTCCTCCAGGTCTAGCTCCTAATAGGGGGTTTTAGCGTGTCGTTGAATTAGATGAAGGTTCCAAACTAGACATCACTACTCCATATCGACATCCAAGAAGTTATAAGGAAGAAATTAAGAAAACAATTAAAGAATACACAACCTAGCTCTAGTCCTTTTTCTTCTTTTGTAGGATTGGTGAAAAAACAGGATGGTTCTATGAGTATGTGTGTCGATGATAGGGAACTCAATAAAATGACTATCAATAATTGCTATCCTATCCCCAGAGTCGATGAATTAATTGATGAAATCCATGCAGTTGTATATTTCTCTAAGATTGATTTTTGTTTTGAGCTCTGTCAAATGAGGACAAGGAAGGAAGATGTTCATGTCCCTTTGGGCATTTTGAAATCCTAGTCATATCATTTGGATTGACTAATGCTCTAGCTACGTTCCAATCTTGTTTGAACCAAGTAGTTAGTAAGCAGTTAAGAAATTTCTATCGGTATTCTTTGAAGATTTATTAATTTATAATAAAAATTGGGGAGGGCCACTTAAAACATATGGATGACTTATTGGGAATACTTGACCAGCAATCACTATTTTCCTAGGCTTCCAAATGTGAGTTTGGAATGACAATTTTTTTTTCTATTAAAATAGTATATAAAGCTGGAAATAACATCACATAAATATCATCACCTGTATCAGTCAAAAAGATATAGCCCCACCTATTACAAAACTACAACCATAGTCTCAAATACATAGATACATATTGTATAGCCCCAGATCGAACCAAAAAATTACATCAGCCTCCACTAACCATATAGATTAATCTACTTGCCCTATTATGTTGTTGCTACTTTCAGCCTTGTCACATTCACAGGCTCCAATGGGTGGATCCACAGCAGATGGGATGTTTGCTGCATCTTCCCAGCGTGGTCCTTTGTCATCACGATTCTTGCTAATCAAAGTGTTCTCTTTCTCAATGTCAATCTGCTTATTTCTGACATACAGCTTCAGACTATCCAGCTCCTCCTTGTTCAACTCATCAGCATAATTGTCAATATAATGGGCTGACATAATGTCTTCTTTATATATTATCAAGGCCCCTTCACGCACCAGGATCATGAACCTGTCTATAGTGTATATGTCAATATGATGAATGCTTTATCAATGTCATCATATGAATATTCAAAATTTTTCTATAGCTGTTCCCTGCAGTCCCCAAAAATGGCCTTCAAAAATACCATATCTGAAACGCATCCCTTCGTCCCGGAAACTTGTTGGAATATATATATATATATATATATATATATATGGACTATGAATCAAAGATTCAACAATCTGGAGGATGAAACCTTTCATTCCTTGTTGTTTTATTCTCCTATTTTCTTCAGATTCTCCTTATGTTTTGTTTGTCTTCCATTCTTCTGGAATCCCCTTTCCTGTTCTATTTCTGAAATGTGTGGTTTACTTACTGTTTCCTTCTGCTTCCATCTTTTTCCTCTCTTTTTGACCTCTGCCAGATTTGCTATTTCCTTTTTCATAGCCTCAATCACCTTTTTGTTTGGAAGCTTATCCTTTTGAATTTCAGTATTATCTCTCTTTAAATGCAGAATTAATCTTGTTTTCAACAATGCTTTTTTTAGGATGTTTTTTCTATGAACTTTTGTGAGCATAATCTTTTTCGTTTTGACTAATGTACTAGAAGAGCTGGAAATGTGATCTTTATCTTGTTCGAATGGTTAAATAATAAATGCATACATTTTTTTCATTCCTTTTTTAAATTTCTGTTTTTAATAATATCCACCACTTTGCATATATATATTTTTTCTTGTGAGGTGATTCTGTGATTCATTTCCACTCTTACAGTTTTCCAAGGCCTTGTTTAGGATACTGTGAATTATATTTAAACTCATGTATACCAAAGGCCTTTGAAGAGTCGATCTAAACTGGTGAAATTGTAACTTCAGTATATGTACCATATTAAATTTTCTGTCTTTATATGTTCCCTGGGGACATGCCTAAATACTTATCCTCGATGTTAGGACGTTTTGGGATGGGGGGACTGGGACAAATCTTTCCACCAATCCTCCTTCGTAAGAAACTTAGGATACTTGCTAAAACAAGGAATGCCCAAGGGATATCCCCTTATGTTTTGTTTAAATTGAGCATGCCCTAGCATTATCGGGACATTGGGGGTGCCCCCACCCCCTGCTTACATATCCTAAACAACAAAAAAACTTCGAAGGTTTCTTGTAAGCTTGTTGTGACTGAAATGAAGCTGTCTCAGGCCGTTTTGAGGGGAGAGTGACTGACTAGGTAGTCTTCTAGATTTATTGAAGCTAAATTGCTAGTGCTCACTGGTTGGAATTTGTCATGTGGTTCTAGTCCATTTACATAGGAATTGGATAGACTTGTTTCTCAGACAAAACATAAGTTGTACTATAATGCATTCACAAACAAAATAATAAACAGAAACTCCTTGGCATTCATTTTATCATACAAAGAAAGAATGTAGAGAGGAGGCATTGCTGTATAAAAGCGGAGAATTAAACACAGCCATAAATGAAAGTGGGGGACCTGTTAAATTGAAACTGGACAGAAAACTCATGTTGGTCAAAGGCTGATTTGAATGCCAAATAGGAGCCTTGCTTTACAAGTGAACATTGAGCTACAAAAGTGTGGGAGACTGCCCACAAGAAGAGATCCTCATCCTATGCTTTCTGTAGAAAATACAATAAACTAAATCAATTGAGACTAACATATACTAAACAGAAATCATTATTACAGCAGAGAGAGCTAGTTACTATAGTCCCGAAATGAAGGAAGCATGAAGAGGCACGATCCTTGCTGAGGGAGTAACAACTCCCCAAGGGTCACCTCTCTTCATGGAAATATTAAGATATATGTGGGCGAGGACCACGATGGGAGAGAGCATCAAGGAAGACAATCAATCTTATTAGCATAGGGACTCATAAGATGCAGATCACTTCATCAGATATCAGCAATCAGGCACATAGATGGATGAAATCAGGGATTTCTATCTATTGCATGCAATGCCATTCTTGCTCAACGGTGGTATTTATGAGATGTGTGCTTATTATATCTAACATATTATTTGTTATGTGAATTGCTAACTGTAATGGGCACCCCTAATGTGGCTTGTAAAGTCTGATTTGTTTTCAAGGAAAATCCTGTTTTTTTGGTTTTTGCCTATTTTTTCAATTTCTTTTATGTTTTTTGATATATGCTGATTACAATGCTGAATAATGAACAATGCTTGAAACAACAATTACAACTAATGCAAACCAACTCCAAACTACTACAAACCAATCCCAATACTAGAGCTGGTTATTAAAAACTTATTTCATTCAATTCTAAGGACAGTACAATAGCCGTACCAGGTATATGAATGTTTACAAGAAATCGTTTCAGCACTCCCTTCTAGTTCTCAACACCTCAAGTTGATCTGCTAGTACAGATGCTCTGATTACGCCCTGGAAGGTCTCGTGCAGGCACTCAGCATACAGATCTGGAGTAGAATGGTTATCCAATGCTGCTGTATGGTTGGTAACTACTGATTTTCCACTGTAATTTGGTGCAGTCTCTCTGTAGTTCTGATAAACACACTTCAGTGTCTCTCTAATGGTGACATATGGTCCGATTCAAGGCTTCACTACTGTCCACGTCCCAGATATGACCAGCTGGTAACCCCTAGGCCATATGGCTGCCTTCAGGAAACCTCAAAAATTGATGAAATCACAGTTTAAGGCTGTGATCTGCAAATCTAAGGTATTCTTCTTCTGATCCAAATCTGATGCAAATGAAAACTTCATACAATTGGTGCCCACTCAATTGAATCTTACTGATCTGTGCAAAAGAAAACCCTTAGATGTTCTCTCACACCTGTAGGTCTTCAATCTTCTGATAGATTTCGTTCTTAGAGGATGAACATGGCTGAAAGCTCCCCTTCAAGCTCCACCTTCAAAATGAGTTTTGCAAATAACCTGGAATGAATCAATTTTCTCCCAATTTCCCTCCTTTATTCTTTTACTCTCTCCAAGAGCATTTGAACCTCTCTAGGGTTTTTAATTATTTTATTTCATTTACTTTACTAAGTTTTATTCAAAATAATTCCCTTTTAGGAATTTGATCCACAATAAGGGTTATTTGTTCATGAAGAGGGTGGCCCTTTTTTAGTTATAACTTATATCCATCACCACCTAGGGGCTTGTGCCATGGCCCATTATTATAACTTATTATTATATTAAAAAGTGATTATAATAATCACTTTTTTTATTATTTTATTAACATCTAACTTAAGAAATAATTAAATTATTTCCAAGTTATTCATAGCTGGCTCATCCAGACCCCAGTCCGAGTTCTGTCTATCCATCACCACCTAGGGGCTTGTGCCATGGCCCATTATTATAACTTATTATTATATTATAAAGTGATTATAATAATCACTTTTATTATTATTTTATTAACATCTAACTTAAGAAATAATTAAATTATTTCCAAGTTATTCATAGCTGGCTCATCTAGACCCTAGTCCAAGTTCTGTCTGATGACACCAGTCCAAGTTCTCTCTGATGACACCAGTCCATTGATGTTGTCTGACCACTGCGAGATAATTGATAGTCCCCTCCTAAAATTTAGGAACTCTCCTAAAAAACAGGAAATGTGCAAGAAGTCTCTAGGCTGATTCCGGAGGTCTCCTGGTATGTCCTGACCAACTCCCAGTCCATCCCTAAAAAATAGGGACTCCTGAAATCTAGGAGACAGTCCCAAACTGGTCAAACTAGCTTACAAAGCCGTGATATGTGTCCATAAGCTCCTGAATGGGTCCCCTACACAATCTGCTGGCCTCCGGGAACCAAATAATATGCCAACCACAACTGCCAACTGACTTGCCTAAGGAGGGTACATTACACTAACCTTACTCGATTCTTTAGTTTATTCATTTATTCTCCCGATGACTCCTCACTAGGTACACCCCCTCATATGGATGGCAAGAGCCACATGAGGCCAATAGGGAAGGTAGCAGCTCTTGGGCCTAGGGTAGAGGATTAATGGGTTATGGACTTGTCACTAGGTACACCCCCTCATACAGATGGCAAGAGCCACATGAGACTAATAGGGATAATATTCACTCTTGGGCATAGGGTAGAGGATTAATGGATTGTGGACACTTCACTAGGTACACACCCTCATATGGATGGCAAGAGCCACATAAGTACTAGAGAGATTATCGGATCTTGCGCCTAGGGTAGAGCCTTAATGAAATATGGACACCTCACTAGGTACACCCCCTCACGTGGATGGCAAGAGTCACATGAGGCCAAGAGGGATGGTATCTACTCTTGGGCCTAGGGTAGAGGATTACTGGATTATGGACACCTCACTAGGTATTACCCCTCATATGGATTGCAAGAACCACATGAGGCCAAGAGGGATAATATCAACTGGTGGGCCTAGGGTAGAGGAATTAAAGGATTATAGAGACCTCACTAGGTACACCCCCTCATATGGATGGCAAGAGCCACAAGGCGAAACTGGATGGTATCCTCTCTAGGGCCTAGGGTAGAGGATTAATGGATTATGGACAACTCACTAGGTACACCCTTTCATATGGATGGCAAGAGCTACACGAGGCCAAGAGGGATGGTATTCACTCTTGGGCCCAGAGTAGAGGGTTAATGGACTATGGATTCCTCACTAGGTATACTCCCTCATATGGATAACAAGGATCACATGAGGCCAAGAGGGATGGCATTTGTTCTTTGGCCTAGGGTATAGGATTTATTAAGGCACGTTAATACGCCTCTTATCCTAGCTCTCCTATGGTTGAGCTCCATCAATGAATTAAATATATCTTATAATTAATTTAATGTTCCTAACCCTAGTTGAAATGATCTATACTTTTAATATCTCTAATAAGGAAGATCTATTTTGTGGATTATGTTTCAATGATATCCTAACATGTTGCAGGATTTCAACCGAGTAAATAATGTTACTAATTCTATTTTTCTTATTGTTCTATTTAAACTTGTGATTTAGGGCAAAACATAGGGCATCTATAAAAAGGGGACATTACATAGACACATACATGGTCGTTTCCTATCAATTACAGAGAAGCTTCAAGAGTTATAAACTTCATTATATTGAATGGCTCATGTAAATACTTTTAGCAGATATATTTCAATGTTCATGTTTTTAAAATCTCAACTTCATTTAGTTTGTTAAAGTTAATTTTAGGTAAACTTAGTTTATTTGTATTTGAAAAATTCAATTTTTTTATATTTTATTTTTATACCTGCTTTCTTGCTATCTGCAAAATCTAAAAGCTTTTCGTTGTCCCAATCACTATTTCTGTGGCTGAAACATGGGTTAAAACTAGCAATAAATCAATAGAAAGATACATTATACGAGATAATGTACATATATCATTACAATATGACTTAAATAAGATTGCTGATTAAGAGTCAAGATAGGCACTAATTATCGTACTGTTAATAAGAACATCATGGTGAAAAGAAGTGCTTGGAAAGAACAAATTATAGTAAAATGACAAGCGGTCAAAATAGGATAACGGGACTTGAAAAATACATCCCATGAATATAGCAAAGACTTAAGGTAGAGAAAACTCAAGGCAAAACTGAACAAAAGACAAAACAATGAAGCAAGCCTAAAAAGGAGAACAAAAATCAAGCTTATGTAAATTTCTTGTTAATTTTTCTTTTTTCTTTTTTTGGGAGCTTATCTAATGCATACCTAAAAAGCTAAAAAATCTCAGGGCCAAGTTCACAGTGGTTTGAAGGTTATGACGGAAACAAAAATGGTGGCCCAAGTCATAGATCTGATACCAATTGTTATGATATTTCTTGAAAATAAATGTAGAAAGCAGAAATATAGCAGACCACTTTTAGGGGTGATGTCCAATAATCAGATAATAATGTATGAATTCAATAATGTATGATATGATGATATGGTGGAGAGTTTGCTTCCTTATTAATAGAGATAACTATATAGGGACAAAGCCCTTTTTTAGTTAATAGGGGTTAAGATATATTAGCTAAGATTAATGTTAAGGTTAAGCATGTCACAAATGCCTATCCCTTTTATATGTAGGAAGATAAAATATATACTTAGGGATATGTGATGTTGGTATCATAACAGCTTTTTAAGAGCTGATGGAAATTCTATTAAGATAATCAGAATGAAAAATCTACTGACCACTATCTTCTTTTAGTTTTGACTTGTCAAGATATCTTTTATTATTTGCATTCTCATTCAGGAACTAACCTAAGAATTTGTGATTTTTTTATATTGCAGAATTTGATTTCAGTGAGCTTCTACGAGAGGCACAAGCTCGGTGGTTGCGGCCTGTGGAAGTTCTATATATCTTGCAGAATTACCAGAAATTTAAGCTTAGTACAGATCCACCTAACAAGCCACAGAGTATGCATCCAACTTTTTTTCTTCTCTTGAGTGTTTAAGGTTCTCTCATTGCAAGGTATTGTTTGCTTCTGTAACTTTTCATTTTGGGTCATGAAAGCTTCAGTCAGTTATACTGTAGTTCTTGATGTGTGAGTGAGCTTCTGGAGATATCTACCATAAATTACAGACTTGTGTGCAGTTCAGATACATGCTGGTGGATTTTATTGATTATAATGTAGAAATAATTGTTTTTGATATTTTCTTAGGTGGGTCACTATTTCTCTTTGATCGTAAAACGCTTCGTTTCTTCCGAAAGGATGGACATAACTGGCGAAAAAAGAAAGATGGAAAAACTGTTCGAGAAGCACATGAACGGTTGAAGGTATCCAAAAGAAATTGGTTGATGTGTTTGTTACCAGAAAATAAATAGATGGACATTTTTTTGCTCTAAAGTGGTACTTAATTGAATGGATTTTCTATATTTCTATAAGCTTTTAGATCAAAATTAACTCCTTTTAAACACATCCTCTATTTACTCTCCTATTATACATTATATGGTAAAAGTTGGTTTTTCAAATAGTATTTCTAGAAAGAGAACTTGGTTATTTGTGATTATCTTATAATTTGCTGATCTTCAGTGTATCTCCACAGACTTGAGTGATAGACTGATCCTGAATTTTCTATAAAGCTTGCTGATTATAGAAAAACTTCCAGACCAATCTTTTATTCATCCCTAGAGATGCCCATATTCTGTTATTGACAAATCAGATCAATCTTTTTTATTTCCGAGACAAACTTTGCCATTCCTTTCAACACCACTAGAATTTTGAGTGGTCGAAAGCTGTACCTGTTATGTCTGTCATGTTTTGATGTATACAGTATTTGTTGGAATTGAGGGTTTTATTGGATCCCTGATCCATTAAAAAGTTAAGCAAATAGTTCCATGAGCTAGAATAACTGGATATAATACATACTGAGAAATCTCAGCATATGGCTGCCTAAATAAAATCCTGCCAAAAGTGGGTTAGGTGTGACTTACAAGGAATCACTCCCATCAAGAACAGAAGATCAACCATAGAGGAACAAAAAAATGTTTCTATCAAAAAGAGCCTGGACATGGACGACTTACAGGAAGAAGGTCAACTGCTGCAATTTGAGGGGTTCATATCTGCAGTGATTTCATCTTTCATGCCCGACTATGCATCCGGCCCAAGGAAAGACGTTGGATTGGCCTGAATAATGTCACTTCTGAAGAGGGCAGGCAGGGTGTAAAGACTAGACACTTCCAGGCTTCCATTTCTCAAGCTAACATGCAATACATAAATGTATTGTACTAGATCTTGACTGAAGAAGGCTAGCTTTTCTTTTGTAGTAGAGATGATTTGAATTTCCCTCTACAATGCTGGTACCTTTTTCACTGGCTTACTAGCAGGGCTTGCATCAGCCTCCATAACCTTTCCTCCGAACTATCACAGTGGAAAACATTATCCTCGTGTGATGAGCACCTTTAATGTGTTTTGAAATTTCCAACTGAAATTATGGAAATAATTAAAAACATTCAAGATTAAAATCCGAAAACTGAATCTTTTCTTTGCAGCTCAATTGTGATCTCTATATGAAACCACTCTAAGTAGCCAGTATTTTTTTTCTTTGGAGCTAGTAATCTTAAGAGGGTTTTCATCCTCAAAAGATTTTGGAAGAACTTAAGGTTCTCTCCAACAACAAGAGCAAATAATTTTTTTTGGTTAACCCTCTAAATGAGCTCCATCCTCGTTTTATAACTTTTCCGGAGGGAAATAGCAATAATTCAAACATAACAACTCATTTTCTCTCCAGTTTGACCTTTTTGAAAAATAAATAATTTTCAATGTGCAAAAAGGTCTATTTCCTTAAGCATTCATTTTGGGACCATTTAAAACACCTTTTTGACTAGTTATTACACAAAGTTGTCTTTTTTAACATTTTCAACATTAGACAACTTAAATGAACAATATTCTTTTTAAAAATAATTCACTATACAAAAAGTATTCAAATGACATAATTATGCTATTCAAACCATACCAAAGTAATACTAAAGACTTAGGACGATGATCAGAAGCAACTAGATGACTTTCTTAAGTAGAAAATTTCTCCAAGAATTCTGCAGAGCTCCCAAAAGGCTGAAAATCAATTCTGAAAGCAACACGAGGGTCACCTAGTCCAACTGAATTACTGCCATGAATAACGCAGGAAAACTGAATGTGTGATCTCCAAAAACTTTGGAGTTTTCTCTTACTTACCTATAGGGAATCTTGGAAATTAAACTAATTGTCCCCAAACTATTTTTTCTTAAAATGGAGACATTACAGTCCTCCCTCTCCAGAATTGCTTGCCGTCAAGCAATTGCAAGTCTCAAACAGCTGTCCGTTCTTGAATAATCAAAGATTGCAAATCAATCTAGGAGGTTTGTGAGCTTTTTTGTTTGATATACTATGCTGCAACACGCTTGCAATAAAAACCGCCTTCACCTTTTTTGCTTAAAAAACATTAATATTTTACAAGAATTTAGTGAGCTCCTTGAAATTTGGCTTTCCTTTACCATGATTCCATTGCACCATTCGGAATGTTTTTAGAAATATGCTAACCTTCTTAGTTTTAACTTTTTGAACTCCAGCATGATAATCAATTGTGCAGTGGTCTGCTATCCAAACCACAAATATAAGCTGAAATCAAGAAATAACATTTGTTTGGTGCTTGAAGTCCCACCCAATACGTTATTTGGTTAGTTGAAATATTCATCATCTTCAGCTGAAACCATGAACTTACCTTTTCCAAGGATTGAGTGATCTAAAAATGCACAATCTTGCAGCTATTCAAGTCAGAATCAGCAACATGTAATCTGATTTTCTCAATATTAGCACCCTGAAAGAGGAACAACTGCCACAAAATAGAAATATTTTAGCAAAAATAAGAAATCTGCATATTTTATCAGCTGAAAATACCTTCCCATGAGTCATTAATTGAGCAATGCTCCAATTCTTGATGAAAGTTTCTCTCCAATCCACTTGTTAGTATGCATATGGAATCATATATTGGCTGATTGAAAAGAAGATGGTAGCATTAATAATGAAGTTTTGATCCATAAACCTCAATGGTACATTCCTTTCATCATTATTAATCTCTAACAAGCCTTGTTAACGATCTCTTGCATACGTACCAATCAGCCAGGTTGTTCCATCCTGCTTGTATTGCACTACCCTGTTGTTCACGTGAACCTCTCCTAATGATATCATCATGGAGCTTAATACATCTTCATTAAAAAGAATACTTTCATGCCTCAAACTATAATCATAGAGATAATCAAATTGGTCACTATTATTTGTTGATCTCAAATCTTTGATAAACTGAGAACCACCTCCACTATCAGAAATAATAGCTATCTCATGCTTGAAGGTTTCATTTGGATCTCATATCCTATTGTGGTTACTTTCTATTTTACTGGAATCAGGAATTGTCATAATATTTACAGAAAAATGCGGATTATCAAAGGACAATTTTGTGTCCATTCCAGGAAGGGGATTATCAAAATGCTAGTTATTTTCATCCTCTGCTTTATGTCATTTTTGTTGTCCGGCATTATGGCAGTTAGATAGTTATGTACCGAAGGTAGTTAACGGGTGCGACGGTTCGCCTAGCACCCCTTCGGTACCTATATGTATTAGTCTCTCGACAGAAGAGGAGGAAGCTACGGGAAAATACCTTTGTACTTAAGTGATGAATTTATGAATGAAATACTGTTATACTTTCTCTATTGAATACTTTACTTTATATGCATCTTGTTCGATTCAGTTTACCTGTGAGGGCAAACATTTGGCGCCACTGCCGAATCGAATCTGGATAGTGACGGGAGGTAAATGGAGTATGTGGATAATGGGTATACCTGTTGAGGAAAACATAGCGACCAATGAAAATGGAGTTACAAATTTTTTTGAGGGAGAGCATGCCCTGACGATAGACTTTAGCATTTTATTCCAGGATGCCATCGAGACCTTTATATGGAGGGAGGCAGCACGGGAACAAGTCTCTGAGGGTATCGTGTGGGATGCACTAAACGTAAGCCCCGCGGAAAACAGACTATTGCATAACCTACCCCGGCTGTTGGCTCAAGCATGCTTGGCGCAGAGGCGTCGTCGGGAGGACATTGAAGGAGAGCAGCGCCAACAAAGGATTCTGGAGGAGTACCGTTGACGCAACGAGGGTAAAGATGGTGATAGTCACCGAGAGGCATGAATGAAAGATGTTACATAAGAACATAGTGTCATGACTATGTCCCTACAGTGGCATAGAATGTAACCGAAGAATAATAAATAAGTGTTCTTTTTCATATGATGTGTTGATTAATTTTCTTTTGGGATAAGTAGGCAAGCTTTTATGCCAAATCAGTTAAACAAAAATAGAAATTTACAGAAGGAACTTGAAGGGGAGCAAGCCGCTAG
>MU225700.1:444555-456765 GCA_018584345.1 Thuja plicata
CCGAGGGACTACCGAAGGGAGGAAGTGAAGGCGTGGGTGTGGGGGAATCTGGCCACCAGGACAGCGGGTGTGACGAAGAATTGTTAGAAGAAACAAGAAGCTTGTTGGGAAGTCTAACCTTAACCCCGCGGACAGAAGAAACCCGAAGGAAGAAGAGAGAAGAAGCCGTGTGTAGGGAGGCTAACGATACCGTTGCCTCCAAGAGTATCAGAGTGATAGAGGGGCACGGGGATCGCAGTAGCCTACCAGGCTTTGACACTCCCAGCAGTTCGGGGACGTCAAGTGGTGAGGTACCAAACACTTCCCAGATACTGACACAGCCTGTAGTGCAGGCAGTAACACAAACCGCGACACAACTTGTACCACCGACACCACTAGTAAAAGTGAACATGGCACAAAAGACGAAGTTGCCCAAGTTCACGGGGACGGTCAGGAAGACCCAACCCAGCATTGTAGGACCTGTGAAACAATTTGGGCGGCCAACGTGGCGATGGGCGCCGACGAATGGGTAAAGCAGTTCCCAGCAACGTTGCGAGGAGTGGCTATCAATTGGTTCTTAGATGTGGACCAGACAAAGATTGCTACATGGGCAAATCTGAAGAAGGAATTCCAGACCGAGTTCAGATTGCTAAGAGATGATAATGAGATAGTGGCGGAGATTTACACGACAAAACAAGGAAAGGAGGAAACCGTGTGAGGCTATGGACGGAGGCTAAAGGAGTTGGTGGGGAAAATGGAGAGCCAACCGACCGACAGACTTAAGAAACGATGGTTCATCGAAGGGTTGAAGCCCACCCTCCGAAGGAAGATGAAGGTGGTCCCACCAACCTCCTACGATGATGCCTACAACAGAGCCATGGATTTGGAGAGCGAGAACAAGACCTCCAAAAAGAAGGCTAGATCCTCTGATGATGACGACTCCTCCGATGGAGGCAGCGACAAAGAAGCAAATAAAAAGGTACAAGCCCTTCAGAAGGATATGATTAGGATGATGAGAGAATTCAAAACTACTATTAAGGGGAGCACAAGTAAGAGCGACGAAGCCGACCTATGGTGTACAAACTGTAGGGAGGAGGGTCACACGAAGGGAGCATGTCCGAAAAAATAGTTTTGCAACATCTGCCAAATCACGGGGCATTCCACGAGGGAATGCCCATACAATATGAAATCTCGAAGCCACCAGGTGCTATTAACGCAAGAGGCATCCGCCTTAGGAATGGGCACAAACAACCAAAACAACAACACGACATCGTCTGGCGGCTTCTGGAACAACAGGCGAGGGGGAAGGGGTAACGGAAACAACAATAGTAACAATAATAATGGAGGAGGCCGGAGTCGCCTTCAGTATGACACCACCGGCCGACCTATGATACAATGCCATACATGTAGTCAGTGGGGACATTTCGCAAGAGAATGCCCGAAGGAAGCACCACAAGTTCTTTGCAGATGGTGTGGTCTAGGAGACCACGATGACACTAAGTGTCCTAAGCTCGGGGTGAACTACCTAAGCATCGCAGAAGAGGAAATACTGGTGCTAACTCGTGGACAAGCAAAGAAGAATCTATACCCCAATCCCGAGACAGAGGAGTGGCTACAAGAGGCTAAAGCTGCCATAGAAAAGGAATTGGCCAACGAAAGGAGGGAAGTGCATGGGAAGGGGAATACCTCCTCGGGAAGCAACCTGGAACAGAGCATAATTCTGTAGATGTTGAACACGGAAATTCTAGTGAAATTCAACGACCTTGTTGCTATACCCCACCTGAGTATGACCCTTCTAAATACAATGACAACGAGGGAGCCGGAAATGAGGGAAACAAGGAGCGGGAAGAAAAACGCCCTCGGGAAGGAAGACTCTCGAATCCTCTCAGGAGCCAATTGTGGTAGCACTTAACACAGGAAGGGATCCAGCTGTAGTAGAGATGGGAATCCTTGGAGTAGTCTTAACCGACACTATAGTAGATAGAGGGTTTGGGGTCAACATGTTACCGGAGG
This sequence comes from Thuja plicata, assembly GCA_018584345.1. NCBI lineage: Eukaryota > Viridiplantae > Streptophyta > Pinopsida > Cupressales > Cupressaceae > Thuja > Thuja plicata. The sequence continues at coordinate 446,548 of MU225700.1, forward strand.
AAACTTGGAAAAGATTGGGGAAACCTACGTTGTGGCCGCCAACCTTCCAACTCCCCGGAGCAGACCAACACGGGATTAAGCCCATCGGTACGTTGATGGCACAACAAGTAATGATAGGTACCCAACCATTTGTGCTGGACTTTGTAGTAATTCCTTTGGAAAGAAAAGGGTACGACGCCATTCTGGGAAGAGGATGACTAGTAGAAGCTAAGGTCAAACATGACTGGAAGAGAAATTCCCTTTCCATAGAAAAAAGTGGTCGGAGATTCACCGTTGATCTAAGGACACAGCTGGTTAGTGAGGACCTGGCATCATCCTCGGAGTCCGAAGCAGAAGGGGAAGACGAGGCAAGACAAAGAATGGAACCCAATAAGGAGGGAGTCTTGGAGATTGAACCGTGCTTCGACGATGATCTAGATTCCTTAAATGGACTCTTTCACTGGCAGATGGAAGATTATGAGGTATTCCAGTGCCACATGCCCCAGGTATATGAAGGGGACGAAAGACAAACATTTCCGCCAGAATATACTGAGTACCAGGAAGGGGAGGCCCAAGTAAAGGAGGATCCCACATACAAATTTGACAGAGATAAGCCAATCAGATATGAGGAACCCTCATTAAAAGTTGTGAACTTAAGAGACGAGGCAAGTCCGAAAAACATCCTTGTTGGGGATGATTGGAATCTCGTACTCAAAACAACAACCTTCAAAATCTTTATGGAATATAAGGATGTGTTCGCATGGACCTACAAGGACTTGAAAGGGGTACCTCCGGAGTTGTGCGTCCACAAAATAAAGTTGGTGGACAGAGCGGTACCTGTAAGGAAGCGCCCTTATCGAATGAACAAAAATTATGTAGCACAAGTAGATGAGGAGATCCAATGAATGCTGGAAGCAGGAATCATATTCAAAGTACAAACAAGCCAATGGGTATCTCCCATAGTTATTTCCTTGAAGAAAGAGGCCAATCAGATCAGGATATGTGTCGATTTCCGATGCTTGAACGCAGTAACTATTAAGGACCCATTTCCTATACCATTTACAAATAGCATTCTAGAGGAAGTAGCGGGGCACAAGATTTACTCCTTTATGGATGGATTTTCTAGGTATAACCAGATATCCATAGCTGAGGAGGACGAGCTGAAGACAACCCTCGTAGTGGAAGACAGGGTATATGCCTACAACAGGATGCCCTTCGGACTGTGTAACACCCCAGCTACCTTTCAAAGGATAATTCTTCACATTTTTGACCAAATGTCTGTGGGAAATTTCAAAGCGTTTTTGGATGATTGGTTCATCTACAGCGCCTAGGACAACCACAGTAGACCTTCGAGAGTGCATGGAAAGATGTAGAAGAGCATAGTTGGCATTGAACACGAAGAAGTGTCGCTTTATGGTACTGCAGGGAAAACTACTTGGACACATTGTGTGCCAAGTAGGACTTGAAACGGATCCCGACAAGGCGAGGCCTTTGAAGGACTGAAGGCAAGGTTGGTGGCAGCACCTATTTTGGCTTATCCCAATTGGGATAGAGAATTTCACGTCCATGTGGACGCATCAAACTTTGCTATTGGGGTGACACTGGCACAAACAGGGGATCACGGGTTGGATCACCCAGTATACTTTGCAAGCAGACTTCTCTCTAAGGCGGAGAAAAATTACGGTACCACCGAAAGGGAGGCGTTGGGAATGGTCTATGCGGCACAAGTTTCGGCACTACCTATTGGCAACCCCGTTCAACCTGATGTATCTCGTAAACAAACCCATAATTCAAGGGCGGGTGAGTAGGTGGCTCCTGTTGTTACAAGAGTTCACGTTTAAAATCATAGTTAAACTCGGGAAGAGTCATGTAAGTGCGGATCATTTATCTTGGATTAAATTGGGGGAACCACCCGAAGTGGTGGACGATGATTTCCTAGATGCCCACCTATTCAGAATAGCAGTGGTGCCCTCCTGGTATACGAGCATTAGGGAGTACTTATCTACAGGCCAGTTTCCTTCGGCAATGCAACCTGGTGAACGACGAAAGATAGTTCTGAAAAGCAAGACATTTCAACTGATCAATGGAATTTTGTATAAGATGGCACCTGATCAAATCCTCCGGCGATGTGTGATGGAGGAAGAAGTCTCAAGAGTACTTCAGGAAGCCCACGAGGGTCCGGCGGGAGGCCACATGGGTCCAGATACAACTGCCCGTAAGGCATTGGTGGCTGGCTGGGCTGTGGTGGCCGACTTTGTACAATAATGCGCGGGAATGGGTGACAAGTTGCGATACGTGCCAGAGGGTAGGAAAACCATTGAAGAGGGACTTCATGCCACTCAACCCTTCTCAGACACGAGAATTATTTGAACGGTGGGGACTTGATTTCGTGGGACCGCTTAAGGCTAGCAAGGCACGAAGATGCAGGTATATCGTGGTAGCCACAAAATACCTGACGAAGTGGGTTGAGGCACGGGCCCTACCAGACAATTCAGCCATAAGCACAACACTGTTTATTTACGAACAAATAATCACAAGGTACGACATACTCGTCCAACTTACGAGCGACCGAGGGGGACACTTCGTCAACCACATAATAAAGCTGCTCACGACGGAGTTTAAAATATTCCATTCGTTTTCAAGTCCCTACCACCCACGGGCGAATGGTCAAGCAGAAGCAACTAACAAGGTGCTGGTATCAGTCATTTATAAATCTTGTGGAGTCGAAGGAGACAATTGGGAAGAAAGACTTCCCTCCGTGCTATGGGCATATCGTATGACATATGAAGTTACTACGGGACAAAGCCCATTCCAATTAATGTATGGACAGGAGGCTGTGGTCCCTGTTGAATTTATGGTACCTAGTCTAAGGATAGCCATTGAAAACAAACTCGGAGACATGGAAAGCTTGAGAGAGCAATTGTACAATCTCAATAAGCTCGACGAAAAACGATTGCTCGTACAATGGGCCATAGAGATAGTCCAAGGACGAAGGAAGGTCTGGCATGACAAGCATCTAAAGCGGACGCAGTTCACACCGGGACATTTGGTTCTTAAATACAATGGGCGGAATGGGATCAAGCCAGGCAAGTTCAAAGTTAAATGGCTAGGACACTACAAGGTTCGCGAAGTCGGGGACAATGACGCAATTAATTTGTGGACACTGGATGGACAGGAGATAACCGACACTGTGAACGGGTCAAAATTAAAAGTATATCACGAACGAGGGCAAGAAGCAGACCCAATGCAGCCAGACCAAGCTCGTCATCAGGTAACCACGACTTTAAAAAAAAGGTCCGTACGACATTGGGTCGTACGGGCCCGTACGACCGTACAAAAGCGCAACAAAATAACAGAAGTTGTACGACAGCCTGTCGTACGGGTCAACGGGGCCCAACACATGCCAAATTAAAGTCGTATGATCGTACATATATGTTATTAAGGAGTGTTGAATGCCGTACGACCACAACACAAACACCTCCACGCGGGTCCGTACGGACGACATATGTAAGAGGGATTTTATAGGATGCCGTACGACCATAACACAAGCCAGTCCCGCGTTGTGGTTGCCGCACCTGTACGGATTGGAGGAATGAATGGCGACAAGTTCCAGCCATAAAGGCTGTACGATCAGCATTGTTGCAACCAGAAAACAAACCGTACGGACAGAAGACAACACATAAAGTGCAGTTTATAAAGTACCCAGAGGGATACAGCCGTACTACCGTACGACCACCTACAGGCATGAGTTGTGAGCAGCAGGCTGCGCGGTTTCCCCGGGAGGTTGCAATCAAGGAACGAAAACACGCAAGCCGAGCATTTAAGGCCGTACGACCATATGGCCAGTAGAAGTAAAAGCAAAGTACCGTACCGCTAGACAGTTGGGGATTTGCAAACGGTTATAATTTCATACAAGAAGACAAGGGGAGAGAAACGGTTAAATGGAAGGAGGAAGGAAAAAATTAAACTGGAGGAAACAATTGCAAGGGCCAAGCACAACCATGGAGAAGGACAAACGGGTGGTGCCTTCTGCAGTCAAAGTTGCAGGCAAGGAGAAACTGAGGCCTAGGACTCACACGTCGACTCAGAAAGCTGCAGTCACTCCACAGACAGTGACATTTGAGGGACTAAATGGAATCAAGTGCAGGCAATGGTGGCAAGACACGCCGGATGATAATTTCATGAAGGGACAGCTCCGTAGGGCTGAGGTACATTGGGCCATTCAGATGCCATTTTTCAGTATCTGAGAATACGAGGGAGCTCTCAGGATCATGATTGACACCTTTGATAGATTCAACCGGACGAGTACCTTCGACTACCGGGGCCACCCGATCACCGTTGCGTTCGCTGCTACTGATTTTACGAAGGTTTTTGGTATTCCTGGTAGACATGGGAAAAAGGTAGCCACAAAACCGAAGATGGACAGGGATGAAAAAGTGAAATGGATATCTCTGGTTTCGAAGGCATTGTCACCTACCGAGATGGACTCCATTGTTTCGGCCTCTAAGGGTCGTGGTATTAAAAAGACCTTCGTAGCACTAGGGGAATGGCGTGCAATTATGGATGTTGTGAAGAGCAGGTTGACAGGATCTAGTCGAGCTTCAGACATTGCCATTCCCTTGATTTTACTCATGAGCGGTATCCGGAATGGAATCGTATATGATTGGGCGACACTCTTGGCCGAGCGCATGTATGAGTTCCTTACGTTACAGTGTAAGACATTTTATATGCCTCACTATGCCATTGGCTTCTTCCTGGAGGCCACCCGACAACAGATTCCTGCAGACAAATTGGAAGTTCAGCCGCAGGCTGCCTTGGCCCCAATTTTCTACTGGCGACACTTGGATACGAGGGGCTCACAGTTCGGATAAAAGAGGAAGTCCCCAACAGTTGCATTTGAGTCTGAGGGCGATGATGGTATGGGAAGTGATAGTGTGGAGGAATCAGAGGAGTCATCCAGGGTGAGCGGGAGTGAGTTTTCGCATGGTTGATAGATCTGGGCATGTGGCCCCTACTCCACGAGCCCCCTCGGAGGAGAGAGTTCTATTTGCGCCTTCACTCCTGTTTGGGAGTGTGTCCACATCTGCTGCCATACCGGTACCAGGGTTTGGCTAGTTGCATGCCTCAATTACTCTCTCCCCTCCCGGGTGCAGCCACCCTCAGAGCCCGTGGAGCCGGCATAGCTAGTAGACTCACCACGGATATAGTACCCATGAAGGGTCAGTCAGAGGGACAAGTAGTAGGAGATGCTATGAGTCTTGGAGAGACACAGGTGTTGGAGGCGGGGGTAGATGCATGGCTCAACCAGTTCCAGTTGGTCCCTATGCAACCCATTGGACCCCTTCAGTCCTCGTCGAGACACAGATAGTTGCCGCCATTAGATGCCGAGGTAGTTGACCTTGAGGAGTGCGGTGGAGGCACTCAACATGGTTCAATTGGAGGTGAGGATGCAGGGCCAAAGGGTCCGACCCCACCACAGTTAGAGGCTACACCTGAGGAGCCTGAGAGTGAGCTAGTCGCCATGGGAGCATTCATGGTGGAGATCTCCGAGGTTGGGGATACGATGCTGGAGATGGGACAGAAGTTGGCAACTGTTATGCGGACTGCCGGGCTCGATGTGGCAGTCGGAGCCGCAGTCTTGGTTTTCTCACTGGGCAATGTGAGGGGGAGTTCGCGAGGTGTTTTCTTTCTGAGGGGTGGTCGGCTATAGAGACTCCAGCGATGTTAGAGGCATGGCAGGCTCTGCGCCTGCCTGGGGGACATCGGTTATATTCTCTGCTTCAGGAGTTGGAGCAAGGCTTCCGAGCTGTGTATTTGGAGATGCAGAGGGCTCAGCATACCGGCGGTATAGCGGAGGCAGGGAGGGGAGTAGCCGTTGTAGCCCAGGAGGAGCTCACCACTTGCCTCCAAGCTGTTGAGGCTGAGTTGGTTCGAGAGCAGGAGTCTCGGGTAGCCTTGGAGGTTCGGCAGGAGGAGCTGGTACACCTAGAGAGTCAATTGCAGGATGAGTTGGCTCAACTTCAACAGCAGCTGGGGGTTGCATGGGAGACGGTAGACCTGAAGGATAAGCAGCTCTTGGAGGCGGCTTTCATGGTGAAGACTATGCGAGAACGCCAGTTGTTGGCGGAGCGTGATCTAAAACACAGGACTGAGCAGAATGGTTAACAATACAAAATATACAGAAGGATACATTGAGCATTCATGAATACCATCCAAACAATTACCAATACTTAACTAATTACCAATATCAATGAAAGATACAAAGTACCATACCAGAATACCAGATTGGCGAGGAGTGTTTATTCTATTTATTATTACCAGAAAAACCAACAACTCCATACAATAAACCAAACACATATAATAGTCGGTTGGTTGGGGAAACCAACGGACGCACCTCCTCGCTCCTAACTACCCTCCCGACAACCATAATTAAGTCTTAATACAAAATGACTTTATTTCCTACTACATATATCCCCCCCCAAAAAAATTGTCGTCTTCCAGACGATTGTACAAAAGGAAAATCAGACTTGAGAGTTGGGTTGTGAAGACATCCCTGGACTCGGAACTTGTTCCCGGAAGCGTAGGAGATCCCGTTCAGCCGCCTTCTGCTTAGCCTGAACTCCCTGCAACACTCGTAACGCGTCCATCTTTTTGGCTTTAGCTGCTGCTAATTTCTCTTCTAGTCCAACTCGCTCTGTCTTCCATTGTGTTTCCCTCGTGGCTTTTTCCTCTCCCCAATCCTTCTTCATTTGATTAGTCAATTCTTTCTCTTCCTGTAGTTGCAAGAATGTCCTCCTGAAGGCCACCTCCATTTCTCGGAGTGTGTTCAAGAGGGGTGGCTGCTTCTGTTCCTGCACTATGATGCCTGGGGCTGCCCAGATTTCAGCTACTTCATATTTTTTGTACCCACTCTTGTAGAGTAGGCCCCAATCTGTGTGGCGTTCCCCCTTCATGAATATTGCTAAGGATTCTACGGCCCTGACTATTACTTCCATGTTTTGACTCTTAGCTTCCTGAATGATGTCCTTCATGGTATGTTCCATCTCTTGCAACTCTTTGAGGAGCCTTGTTGCTTTATCCTCCAATGAGATCCTTTCTGTACCTTGCCCTGTCATGGTGTGCTGTATTCCCATCGTGTTCTCTCCTTTTGTTTCCCTTGGTGGTGGTGAGGGTGGTGATGACGAGGGTGGCGATGCCATCCCAACTTCCTCCAGCAGTCTATCTGCTTCTTCTAATACGGTGTCTTCTCCAACCTCATTCTGTATGTCTTTTTTGTTCTCCATAACCTGTACCACCAAGGCCACTGGTTGTGCCACTTCTATCCCCTGGGGTGTGTGGACTCTAATCTTGTGTCCTCCTGTTTGCTGCCCCCTTAGGTCTATGACCTTAGTACGCGCCTGTTGGTCTGCTGGAATGAGATTGGCTACTCCCGACAAGGTGAGTCTAGTGGCTCCCCATTTAGGGATCCTAAACTGTTCGCTTCCCCCTTCTTTAGTGCTTGGATTCCCTTTTTCTACATGGCTGTCCCCTCCCTCCGTACTCGGAATGGTACGACCTCCTTCTGTACTCGGAATGGTACGACCCCCTTCCGTACTCAGCCTGGTACGGTCCCCTTCCGTACTTGTGATGGTGCGGCCCTTCTCAGTGCCCATGGTTTGAATCTCTGCATACTCTGGTATACTTCCTGGCAGTGGGCCTTCCCCTTGTGGTAGAAAGGTGACCTCTCGGGGTGTGCCCTTCAAGTGGCCGAATCTGATTTCCTTATCCCCTGAGTCTGAGGAGGTATCCTCCTCTTCTGAACTATCATCGCCCACCTCCTCCTGACTTGATCCCTCACTATGCACTGGTTGGTGTACCTGTTTGGGTTTCTTTGTCCTTGGTTCTCCTCCTCTTGCCCCGAAAGTGTCTAAGTGCAACCAGTATGTCATGGCTGGTTTATAAGGTTCCACCCTATTGGCTGGCACCAACCCTCCTCTCTGATCAGCAGCCACCTGTGTACGGACTGCTTCCAAAAATAGTGCTATGGCATGATGAGGCATATAAAATACCTTATGTTTTAATTCCATAAATTCATGCAATCGTTCTGAAAGGAACTGTGCCCAATTATATATTTGTCCCTTGTTCAACCCATCCACTATTGGTAGCATCCAGATGGCTATATTTGATGTGCGGTTGCCAACAGTAACTTTACTCTTCACCAAGTCCACAATGCACCGCCATTCTTCATTGGCTATAAATTTTTTCTTTAGGCCTCGACTATTCTGCTTGTTGAGAATGCTTCCCCATTGCTGCTTGGTGAGATCTTTCTTGCACATTAAGTCCAACCATTTCTTCTTTTCCTCCGTTGGCATTGGAATTTTATTGAGTTCCTGTCCCCGGTTAGGTATTCCAAATGCCTTGTTTATTTCCTTAGTAGAGTAGAAAATAGTTACAGTTTGATGAGAATATCGGATTACCGATTGTGAGGCTGTCTATAATACCCAGCCACCATAGTGCGCAATATCAGTTCAAATTCTTTTAAATCAAAAATAGGCATAAAAATGATTTTGTCTACCTCTGCTTTCTGTAAAGCTCCCTTCAAGGTGTGCTAGTCTTCTACATTCTCCCACCAGGCATGACATCCACTCCCAATTACGCTCTCAAAGCTGATATTGGCAGCCGTAATTCTTTCCATGCTCTTTCCTTTATCCTTCTTGCTTGCCATTTTCGTTACCTTCTTCACCTGTAATGCTGGATTTTTCTGCTTGGAGTCAATAATTTTTCCCTTACTTGAGTTCCCCACACTTATCTTTACCATCTTCGTTTTTAGAGCCAACCCTTGTATGCTTTTATTAACTGTTTTGCCAACTGTCTTGCAACCGTCCGTAACTCCTTCTGCTTGCCGTCCGTACAGCGTACGGCTTATCTTTGGTTTCCTCTGTACTGCACTTTCTGTACAGCGTACGACCTCATAACAACCGCCTCCTCCTTGCCAACTGTACGTCATACGACCTACCTCCACGTACGGCCCCTTTCGTGCGTCTACTGGCGTACGACGTACGACCCTATTGCCAGCCACCCGATGTCTGTACGGCGTACGACGGACTCCGACTCCGTACGGTCTTTTGCTAACTGTGATTCCGTACGGCCTCCTCTGCATGTTTGTTGTCCGTACGACGTACGATCTGTCCTGCGTCCGTACGGTCGCCTTGAACTTGTAGCTTCCGTACGACGTACGGTCTTTTCCTCCTTTGGTATCCCCTGTCCGTATGGCGTACGACCTGGCTTTGGCTCGTACAGCCTCCTCCTTGGATTTGCACTTGCCGTACAGTGTACGACCTCTTCTCTGCCACTTCCTTCTACGTGCTTGCGTAGGGTCTCCCGGCTGCGATATTTGTTCTCCCACTTCCTTCTGTTCAAGCTAGTGATAATGCCCCACTTGAGTCTTTTATAAGGCTCATTGAAGTTAGGGTTACCTTTTATTATCTCTCCCCTCGAATTCTCCTTGTCTTTTTCTTTTCTTTCTTTTATGTCTAAGTGACATGTGGGGTGTATTTCTATTCTTTTATTATACAGCCTTAGTTTGGATCCATTTATCAAGTCTTTTAAGGGATTATTATCCAATGTGGATAATTTTATAGCTCCACAACTTTATAGGGTCCCAACCAGCGTACCTTGAACTTGCCTGGTTTAATTTCATTTTTTCCATTGTACTTGAGTACCAATTGACCAGGTTCAAATTTCATTTTCTTCAAGTGTTTGTCATGCCAAAATTTTCGTCGCTCTTGTGCCACCTGGGTGGCCCATTGGGCCAACGTCCTCCTTTCATCCAATTTCATTAGAGTACTGAGGCTTTCCTTTAGACTTTCTGTATCTCTGAGTCTGTGCTCAACTGCTATTCTCAGGCTCGGCACTGCATATTCCATAGGCATTACAACTTCTTGCCCGAACATCAAGTGGAAGGGTGTGTGCCCAATAGTGGCGTTGTAAGTAGTCCTGTACGCCTACAACACTGCTGGTAGTCTTTCTCCCCAATCTCCTTTTTCTACTCCGCAAGTCTTATATAAGATGTATACTAATACTTTGTTTGTGGCTAGTACGGGCTCGAAAATGAGTGAAATTTTTTGTACTCGTTTGTCATTGTTCTGATTACTTGATTCACAAAATGCACCCCCCTGTCGCTCGTAAGTTGAAGTGGTATGCCAAATCTTGTTATTATTTGTTCATAGAGAAATTTTGCAGTACTGAGAGCTGTGTTGT
>MU225700.1:460704-473822 GCA_018584345.1 Thuja plicata
TTCACTTTCGATGTCCATTGCTCGGGTGCATGCTTCTCCAAAGGATGATGGTGGTACTATCTTCATTTTCCGCTTTAGGGACGGGGTTAACCCTTCAATGAACCATCGTTTTTTCAATCCGTCAGCAAGTTTGTTATCCAATTTTCCTATGAGCTCCTTTAATCTCCTGGTATAGCCCCTAATTGACTCGTTTTTGCCTTGTCTAGTATTGTAGATTTCTGTGACTATCTCATCGTCATCCCTTAGCAGTCTAAATTCCTCCTCGAAGGCAGTACGAAGGTCCTTCCATGTGGTTTTCTGAGCAGCCTCCAGATCTGTGTACCAATCAATAGCGATCCCTCTTAGTGTGGCAGGGAAGGCTTTCAACCATTCATCGGCGTCATTTTCTCCATTGGCCTGCCATATAGTGATACACGTTTTACAGTGTCGGGTTGGGTCATCGGACCATTCTGCGGTAAATCTCGGAAGTTTCTGCTTGACTACTACCATTCTTCTCCCTCTTGCTGGGGCACTTCTTCCTGCCGGGATGACACTTCCTCCTGGTGGGATGACACTGCCTCCTGGTGGGACACTTCCTCCTGGGAGGTTTTCTGGTTGGATACTTCCTCCTAGTGGGACACTTCCTCCTTGTGGGACACTTCCTCCGGGTGGGAGGCTTCCTCCTGGTGGGATACTTCCTCCGGGTGGGATGCTTCCTCCTAGTGGGACACCTCCGGAACTTGTACTCTCTTCTTCTCCTTGTGACTCCTATGTCTGGGTGGAGTGAGGCGTCTCTCGGTACCTCCTGCGGGTAGGTGTTTCAGGATTCTCTCCTCCTCCCTTCACTGTTTCTGAAATGGCCAAGTTGGCGATTCCTTCTATGGTATTTTGGATCAAGCTTTCCTCAAGTTGTTTTTTGCTTAGAGATTGGTTCCCCAACTCTCGCAAGCGGCGACGTCTTGCTTCCTGTTGTTGTTGGCCAAGAATCCGCACTCCGGCTTCTTCTTCAATTTCTTCTTCCGGTCTGCGTTTAGGATATTTGTTTGGAAGCAGGGGCATGAATTTATCAATTGGACCAAATGTCTCGTCACGAGTCGAGGAACTCCGCAAGGTAGATCCTACACACTGGTGGCACCGAAATCAGTCTGCACCGTGGTAATATGGAACCGCTCTCTCGGCTTCCCTTTTCATGTACCGCACTATCCAGGCTACCCCCCACGTGTCTTGATCTTACCTTGGTATTCCCTCCTCTGAACTATGACCTCCAGGTCCGAACTTAGGCAGTGGCGCCAAAATGTAGAATGGTTAACAATACAGAATATACAGAAGGATACATTGAGCATTTATGAATACCATCCAAACAATTACCAATACTTAACTAATTACCAATATCAATGAAAGATACAAAGTACCATACTAGATTGGCGAGGAGTGTTTATTCTATTTATTATTACCAGAAAAACCAACAACTCCATACAATAAACCAAACACATATAATAGTCGGTTGGTTGGGGAAACCAACGGACACACCTCCTCGCTCCTAACTACCCTCCCGACAACCATAATTAAGTCTTAATACAAAATGACTTTATTTCCTACTACACACGCACACCTACTACAACGGGCCCTTCTTCATCAGGATGCTCCTTCCGCCTCCTACTTCTTCATGATGTTTTTTTAGTTGTCTATTTTGTTGTGGGTCCCAGACATTTTGTTCTGTCGTGCGGAGACGACTTTCTTTTTGGGGGGGATGATGTTGTCCGGCATTATGGCAGTTAGATAGTTATGTACCGAAGGTAGTTAACGGGTGTGACGGTTTGCCTAGCACCCCTTCGGTACCTATATGTATTAGTCTCTCGACAAAAGAGGAGGAAGCTACGGGAAAATAACTTTGTACTTAAGTGATGAATTTATGAATGAAATACTGTTATACTTTCTCTATTGAATACTTTACTTTATATGCATGCGTTCGATTCAGTTTACCCGTGAGAGCAAACAATTTTTCCTCGTGTCTTTACTCTGTTTTTGGCTAGGATAAAACATTCTCTTCATCCTCTTGCACGATACAACATGAGATCCTCCATTTCATAGAGGAGATTATCAAAAGATTAGTAGTTATTTTCATCGTCTACTTTGTGTCATTTTTCTGCGTGTCATTACTGTGGTTTTGGCCAGGACCAAACATTCTCTTCATCCTCATGCACAATACAACATGAGATCCTCTGTTATAAATTCAGTCATAGGTAATAAGCTGCATGAGAAGATTAGAAACACAGGTTGGCAAGATCTCCTACTTTGATACTTCTGTAATTAGCACCTCGAATTGTTTTTTGAAAATAACTTCAAACTGAAAGTAAGATACAATGCAACGTCGTTTTTGCTTTCTGATTACCCGATTACCAATATGGGTAAGGTGAGAACATGTGGTGTTGAGGCCTACACAATTACTTAGAATGCTGCAATTGAAAAGGAATTGCACTAGGCAGCAAGCCAGCCAATCCACTTATTCAGTGGAGTGCTTATGCAATACTAAAAGAAAGAACACTACACACTTAAGCATTGGAGTGCATGAAGTTGTCACAACAGTAGGTTTGATAATATCAAAGTGGTAGTTGTAGATATGGAAGAAGTGTTAGAAGACTGGCAAGAGGAATCATTAATTTTAAGGGTGGAGGTGAAGATCATAGAGCATTTGAGTGCCTCCATTCACAAGGAGAGTATCACAGGAGATTAAAAAGAGCAACTAGAGCAACACATGTGGATGAGGAAGTTTATTCTAGTAATGAATAAGCAAGCATATTGGAGAAAGGTGAGTCGTTATTGTTGAAAACTGATTTGTTGAATTATTTTTAAGTCTAGGTGAATTTGTACAAAAGAAAAGTTTTTTTAGTGACTAAATATAAGTTAGGAGGTAAATGTTGCAAAGAAATTATTAACAGTGGTGGTTTTAATAACTTATTTGCAAGCGAAATGGTGGGGTAATTGAATCCAAAAAGGTTAGAATATCCTAATCCTTATAGGGTATAATTGTTACCAAAGGAGCATAAATTTTGTTAGTGAGCAATGCTTAGTAAAATTTAAGATTGGAGCATATGAAGATGAAGTACTATGTGATATTATGCCTATGAATGTTTGTAACATATTTTTGGGTGAACCATGGTAGTTTTTTAGGAAGGCTACACATGATGGAAGAGAAAATACGTAAAGGGCTGACAAAAGACGGAATAATACATTTACTCATGCCTACGAATGAAAGAGTTGTGTTGGTGAATGGTAAGCAATTCTTGAAGAATGTGAAGAAATAAAATACATGTTTTCTTTTATGAGAAAGAGAGATACCACAAAGGTAGAAGAACTTGTGACAATTCTTAAAATTTCAAAGATGTTGACAAGATATTGTGATATTATGTCTGATAATTTCCTTGAAAATAAGGAGTGCAACTCATCATATGGCTATGATTTCTGGAGTAAGTTTACCTAATAAAGCAACTCATAGGTTGACATTAACTGAAAATGAACAATTGAATAACTGAGTTGTAGTATTATTGAGTAATGGATTAATAAAGGAAAGCTTAAGAACATGTGCAGTATCAATAGTTTTGACACCAAAGAAAGGAGGGGAACGAGGAATGGAAAATGTGTATAGATTCTTGATTGGTCACAAGAATCATTGTATTTCATTTCAACTTGACTATGTAACATTGTCAAGTTGAAATATCCTTGATTATTCTGTAAATGAAATACTGCAAATACTCCAAGAATCTATACACATTTGAATTCAAATTGTAACATGAGTAAAACATCAATGATAACTGCAGAATATTTCATAACAAGTATAGAATGAAAGATACAATCATATGATCACTCATATTCGAACTCTATGGACAATGCACAGTTATTTGCACCTAATCACTGACTCAAAACACAACGAGGGTTGCGATTGATGATGAACTCGTGTTGGGAGACACGGATGATAGACTTTCTGTGTTTGGATTGAAGGGAGCTCCACGATGTCTGAGTTGATAGTACTGCCCGTACGCTGAACATTGACTGAGCAATCTGCACCATGGAAAATTGGTGACTACTAAAACCATGAGCTCTGAATCATTGCAAGTAACAAGTGATCACTTTAGCTATTGAATTCTGGTACATCACAGTCTATAATTTGTTGGATCTGACAATTCTCTGTTTGCCTTCGATCTGTTGTCAACTAGAGAGAGTTTGCACCATATGAATAATGGAAAATTGCCACAAGTATATGGATCGCACTAGCTAGTATTCCAATGCTTCTCTGGAGATTATCGCTGCAATTTGAAAGTGGAATTATTGGCACTGCTGAGATTAAATCAATAATGATCACTAATTATATTTTTCAGTCTGCACAATCTGCCTAGATATGATTTTGATGCCATTGTGGCAGCATCAGAAGAGATCATGTTTGTCTGGATATGATCTTATGTTGTCCCTGCAAAGGCTCGAGTCCCGGTGAATTTGATATGCTGTCTGTCTGCTGTTTCAGTTGGAGGAGAGGCTCGATTTGGCGTGCGTTGATTTGGGTTACCTCCCTCAAAAATGCTGCTGTTTGTTTGTCTTCTCACATCTGCGATAGTCTACTTGGAAATTCCAATTGCTTCATGCTGCCAACCTCCAGATTGCCGAACATTAGTGTTTGCAACTCCTATGCTGTGGCTAATGGAGTCAATGCACCATCGATAGATACTAATTGCCACCCTTTGGAACTGATAGTCCTTTAATATAATCCGCCGCCTCGCAATGGAAGATCAATTCTATTTATCTTGGGGCCTTCAATATCGGGTGTTATTGTGCTAACTGGCCTACAGTTTGTTCATTTCATGTCCTGAAGTTGAACAATGTGCCATCAATTCCAATTTGGATGTTCAAAGCAACACAATGGATTTTGAAACTGCAAATTCGTCTCTAAGAGAGACTTCACAAATTTGGAGACTAGGTTGGAAACACCATTGGAATTCCAATGCTACCGAGCTCACTGAGCTCACAACAAATATAATGATCAATTTCAAAACTTTAGTGCTTTCTTGCTTCCCCTCAATTTCCTTATATACTTACCTTTAAGCAATTTCCCTCCAAATTATTTGAATTTCAATTGGGCCCTTAAGGAGGGAAAATGGAAAGAGTGGCCTCAAATGATATTTATTTTAATACAATGGGCCACTTAAATTAATTTTATAATATTATTCTCTAAAATAAGCTTGTGGGGAAATAATATTGCTTATTTAATTAGTGATTCCCTTTGTGTATTCGAAGGGGACATTATGATCCTCCCTTCCTGGAGATTACTTGTCTTCAAGCAATCACATGTATCGAATCTATATTACGCTCAAATGTTCCCACCAATACCCAGATCTCAAATTAATTTAGGACCTAGGTATGTCTTCTCATGTGTTATACTATGTTCCATCAAGCTTTGGCTGCTCCACTTTGATGTAAACATAGCTATGCCTAGAGTTGTGAAGCACTCATCATGATCCCATTGAAGTAATGCACCAAACATGCCAATGCCAGGACCCCAAATCATCACACTCTCCCCAACAAAACTTGGAGGGATAGATGTTTCTTACCATGCCACAAACACCAAATGTCCATTTGAATCTGAATGAACTCCTATGGATGTGAGAAATGATCATCTTGAATACATAATCAGTCATGACAGTCCACCCTAAGCTGGTGTTACAAATCAGAACAGCATCTATTCAACTGCGAACCTCACTCGAGATGAAGCAACAAGTACCTCCAATGACAAAGGGTGATGGGAGCACATCAATATTCCAACCTCCAATAAGGAAGTGGAGTGAGTAAGAACTGAGGAATAAGGCTCTCAATTCTTGAATTAGACAATCATGGGATTGAATTAATGGCCACGTGTTTCTCATTTAACAGATCAACTCCTTAATCATCGCCAACCATTCTTTGAAAACATTGTGCCTATAATACAGGATATAAGGTGTTATTCTAGATCATAGCTCCTTTTTGCTACTTGTGGAAAATTTTGATTTGAAAAACAATCTACATAATTCTTTTTTCATGGTAACTTATTTCTATGATTCATCTTTAGGTACGGGAAACATTTTTCATTCCCTTTCTATAATCTGATCCTCTTATTAGCGAGAGGACCTTCTGAGCTGTTACCCACTCTTAGCACATGACAGTCTTCAGTTAAGCATGGTGCTTATTAAAGAATAGATATTTTTGATAACTCTTACCATCAACCAATTACTGCAGTTTTCTTTCTTAATTGAGAATGCTCTAATCTTGGCAAGTTGAACACCAGTTGATAAGGGTGTTGATTCTGCCAAGTTATTATTTGAGCAACCATAGTCTTCTGAGTAGATCTGAAGGGTGTTTATTATGCTTTTTAAAAATCCTGTGTCCTCTAACTTAGCCAAAATTATCTATCCTTTGTTGCTTTATTAAAATTTAGCTTTATCCACAGTGCTCGATGTGGAGATCACTTGATAGGCACCAGTACAAACAAATTTTCAATGGCTTCCTCATGGATGAAACATTGCTTTTTATTATGAATTGCAGTTTTTTTAATGCTTTTCTTTTTCCCGGGTTACCATAATTTGTCTGTGTTGTGTTGTGATGGTAGTTTGACAACTTAAGTTTATACTGTGTAACATGCTTTTGCGTGTAATTAAATGACATGCATCCTATTATGTTTTTTGAGATTGATAAGATATTGTGAATTCAAAGCAGATTGCTTCTACATACATCAATTATTATATGAACCCTTTTAACGACCTGTTTACTAGAGAAAGTGGATAAAGCATTATTTTAAATTGTGAATTGCAGTTTTTTTTTATGCAATTCCATTTACTGGATAACCACATTTTGTCTCTGTTGTGTTGTGAATCTTGTGATGGCTGTTTGACGACTTAAGTTTATACTGTGTTACATGCTTTTGTATGAAAGTCAATGACATGCATGCTATTATGTTTTTTGGGGTTGGTCAGATATTGTGACTTCAAAGCAGACTGGTTTTACTTACATTATACCCACTGTGCATCTATTATAAATATCTAGCATGTTATCATCTCCATAATATGAGTGTCTCATTTGGGTGAAATGTCTTTGCAGGCAGGTAATGCAGATGCTCTGCACTGCTATTATGCTCACGGGGAAGATAATCCAAGCTTTCAGCGGCGAAGCTATTGGATGCTTGAGGAGTAAGACTG
Source organism: Thuja plicata (assembly GCA_018584345.1). Taxonomy (NCBI): domain Eukaryota; kingdom Viridiplantae; phylum Streptophyta; class Pinopsida; order Cupressales; family Cupressaceae; genus Thuja; species Thuja plicata. The sequence goes on from MU225700.1 coordinate 467,901, forward strand.
ATTTTCTAAATTTTGAAAAACCTGGGAGATCATGGACATTTTTGGGTTTCAAAAAGTGAAATGTTAAGGGTTTATTAATGATTAAGCTTCAAAGGAATCACATTTTGTAACATTCCCAACTGTGATATTCTATGACTTGTAAATTTGTTTATTAGGTGGTCTATCGCATTGGGAGTTGCTTTCAAAATTGATATGATCAAACTTTTGCATGTTAGGTACTCTTGCAAGCATGAGAGTGGCCTATGCGTTGATTCTCATGAAATCTATCTAGTTTTGGTTAAGACATACAATAACTACAAGTTAATACATTCAATATATAATAATTTATACTTTTCGTGATATTGAAATCCATGATAGCAAGGTCGATTTCTGAACTTTCCAAAAGTCTTCTTAAGGTTTCAGCTACACACATATTGGCAAAAGGAAGCCCTTCACCACCTTCCATTTTTCTGACATCAAAGGTTCTTAAAGAAGACCTTGAAGACTTGGTTTATAGTGCCGATCATACTTAAGCATGTTATGGAATTCAGAGCAGTCATTGTTGCTCATATGAAATGTTATGTCTAGTGCTAGATGTAGGTTGGAGACACCTCAAGATATTTTACTGTTTGTATTGAGTTACATTGTAGATAATTCATTGAACTCTTTTTGTCATATCTGAATGGTAACAATTTTTCAGTACACCAATTTGATGCCATGAGCATCTTTTTCCATAATTTTATTTTTCTTGGGTTATGCCATATAAACATCATATCTCTCATTGAACAATTTCCTACAATCATTCCTTGATTTGATAACTAACTAGTTTTGCTCACTATTTGAAAGGAATTACGCTGAATACATTTTTACATAGTAGCTACTGTGCATTCGTGGTCACATATGTATTGTCTAACTTTCTTTGTAAGGGTTGTAATAGTTTTTTGTAAGTATTAGTCTGGTTCTTTCTTTAGAATACGTTATGAACATCTTAATTTCACACAGTGTGGAAATATAGTTTAATACATGTGCTGTATTGCAGGGCTTATGAGAATATTGTCCTTGTTCACTACAGAGAAGTTACAGAGGTACGTTTCATTCAACTTTGAAGATGTGCATAATTTGGAAGTGTTTATGTTCTAAAAATGTTGGAAAGCTAGAAATCATAATTTGAAGAGTGAAAAATAATAGCATGGCAAAACATTGCTGCTTTGACAGATAGCTTTATATTTTTTCGGTAAATGTCTAGAAATAGATTGTGCCTTTGACCCTTTCTGTTTTATTTTCTAAATGAAATGGAATTTCCTTTATAACCAAAACATTAAGAGCCAAATTAGTCATTGAAACAGGATGTTGTTACATATTGTGTTGTGATATTTTTCCTCTTTATTCCATAAACTGTTTGCCAAGTTTGTTTTGAAAAAGACAATATCAGATTTTTCTATACTATCCAAATCACTTCAGATATTTTAATGGACTTATTTTAACAGTGCATTCCCCATTTGTTCTCTCTTTTCTTCAACTGGATTTCTAAAACATTCTTGGTGGTCTGTCTTTTTATTTTAATCATTAAAGCTTTTAATTACATGAATATAATTTCTCATGACTTTGATGCAAATGGTAGATGGAAAACAAAAGGACAGATACAATTTCTCATGACTATGATGTGAATGGTAGAGGAAAAACAAAAGGATAGATAATGCAAGTTTGTTTGTTACTTGTACGCTTAGGAGCTATATTAGGTACCAAGGTAGAGTGACTTGGAAAATCCAAATGCTTCTTTCTTGCAAAAGATCTTGAACAAATAAGAAATGTCAATTGCCATAAAGCATGTGTAATGTCTCCTATTTGGGATTGCCCTTAATCTTGCCCTAAGATCACAAATTCCTTTCAAATAAGGATAGATAATACAAGTTTGTTTTGTTACTTGTACGCTTAGGAGCTATATTAGGTACCAAGGTAGAGTGACTTAGAAAATCCAAATGCTTTTTTCTTGCAAAAGATCTTGATCAAATAAGAAATGTCAATTGCCATTAAACATGTCTAATATCGCCTTTTTGGGATTTCCCTAAATCTTGCCCTAAGCTCACAAATTCGATTCAAATAAGAAATGTAAGATAGATAGAGGTATAACTTTACCGTTAAAATGCCTTTTAGCAAGATAAACCCTGATTTAAGTCTTGCAACCATATTACATATATATATCTATATATATATATAATTACATATAATTAAATTTGTTTTATTAGGGGTAGTAATAGTAAATACTAAAAATACATATAATTATCATAACTCATTAGATAGGTCATATCACATCTATATTCATTTTTAGTATCCAATCACAATAGAGTTTGAATGTGGGAGCATGATAGGATTGGCGCGAAGCAATCTTCTCACTAAGCCCAAAAGTGGTCACTCACCCTCTTGGCCCCAAGTGGTAGTCACATTGGACATCCAACATGGGATGGTCTACCTAGTGGGATGCTTGCATCTTCACTCTCTATCCATGTTTCCTTATTCCTCCTCTTATGATTGAGAGCATGATAGGTTGGCCCAAAGCAATACTCACACTAAGCCCAAGAGTGGATACTCATCCTCTTGGTGCCAAGTGGTAGGCACATTGGACAACCAACATGGCATGGTCTACTTAGTGGGATGCTTGTATCTGCACTCCTTATTCATGTCTCCTTCGTCATCTTTCAACAATCAACCTTCGTGGAGGTTCGAAAGGAACTCACAATAAGGTGCCCAAAAATCCTCCTATCTAAGCCCAAGACTGGACACTCACCCTCTTGGCCCCAAGTGGTAGGCACATTGGACATCCATCACGGGGTGGTCTACATAGATGGTGATCTCGTATCTGCTTCCCTTCTTACATTTCCTTCTCCTCTACATGATTAGTTGCCTAGCGAAAAGAATAGAGAGTACTCGACAAATCTGAGAGTACTCATAGAGTTTGCAAATTATGATTTGAAGACATACAAAGGGAAATATTTGCATGGAAAGGTCTCAAGGATGATGTCTTGTGGTGTAATGTCCCCTGCTAGGTTTAGGCCTGTTATAACCAGGATTGTCCCATATTTAATATTCTTATTGCATAAACCGAATGGACTAAATTGCATTGAATCGAATCTATGTTATTCCATTATTCAAAGTTAGGAAAGGTATACATTCACTAAACACATTAAGCAATCTTACTATTTATGATCCTGAATGTCCATACTACCCTTATTACCATTTCAGTTTGAGAAGAAGAAGATTAGGATGTAACCAAGTTGCTTAGATACCAATCACAATAGGTTTCCTCAAAGTTTACAGATCCAAGCCCTTAACTTGTCTTGGGACTATGCCCTCCAGGCTTTAAAGGGACGCTGATCCCTACCCTATCTTGTGAATCAACCTATTGGCTGGATTTAGACAGGCCTCTCCTTGGAAACACTTCAGTCCCTTCCTATTCAGGTACTAAATAGTAACGAATCTGAACACACACACACACACACACACACACACACACACATATGACTCCATTATTACTAATGAGTATATATATATTACAGATGTACATATTAGATCATTCAGAGATATGTTATAGCACATTTAGATATATACATTATAAATTTATATATAGATGATTCTGATTCCATTCCTATTAAAATATAATATATATAATAGACTATTTAAAGGTTCTTTATCCCTTATTGAATGTATTATTACCAGATGCCTATATATATACACTATTTCTGATTATTATTATTACACATATTTACTACATGTTTATCTTAATAGATATATATCTCTATAGAATTCTGATTTAGTTATTTGTAACATATATAAATGCTATATATATTCGTACATATATCTTTCTGATTCATCATTATATATATATATATATGTAATATGTATATATCTATTAAATCTATATATTCTTCTTATTCCACTATTACTAATATATAAATTCTATATATATGTATCTATCTACCTTACTGTTCCATGATTCCTACGTATTTATATATATTCTTCTGTGCGATCTATTCTTCTGATGATTAGTGGGCCACCCTTACTCAAGTCTGTAAGATATATTTATATTGGTCTCCACCATGTCTACTTAGAAATCCTAATCCCCTTCTCCTATTCGATGATTCCAGGAATATCCAGTATATATGTCTCATTTTCCATCCAATGCTAGCCATTCCTTCCCCCCTTCTTGAATGGTTTTGGAATGACGTATATATTGTAGTGGAATGAAGAGGCACCCGATGAAAGACACGTTGAACCAGACATGACTCCTGTCTACCCATAATCTCCTCTTTAATTAATCACATTAAACATAGTATCTCTCTAGACTTACAAAACACATCATTTGAGGACTATTATTAATGAGGTATTACTAACCGCTGCCACCATACATAATTAGTGCCTTTTCATCGCACCAATGCATTCTTATCTCATGTTGACCTCTGCGATTAGTCTCTCTCCTTAATCGCTGCCTTAATAGAACTTCTTATTAGACCGCTGGTTGGTGATCTCAGTAATATGTTTACCGTTTGTTGATCGTAGCTGATGTGGATTGTCTTATGAATATATTCAATGTTTATCGAATACCCTGTCCAGTGATTTCTAATTTGTTTGACTTGCTTGATTTGTATTTCCTTCATTCGTTGTCCCTTATTCCTTCAAGTGTCGGTAATGAATGGCTGGCTGTAGATGTATCTCTGCAGCATATTATTATATTATATTATTTTGGTATTATATCTAATAATATTTAATATTATTAGATAATATAATATTAGTCCCTTGCCTTTATATCTAATAATACTGATATATTATTGAAAATGCCATTGTATTTTTTGTTTATTTATTTTCTTTTATATTTCCATTTTATTATTATTATCAAAGTTGAAAATATCGGTCTCGGCAAAATCTCGGCGGACCCAAATTTTTTGAAAATCTCGTTCTCGGCAAAATCTCGGCAAAAATATTGGCAATAAATCGGCACTTTTATCGAACATTTGAAAATATATAATTTCTTAAAATATTCTTAAAAACACACACAAACACCAAATTTGTAGAATAAATACTGATTTGAGATATCCACCATATATTAATCAAAGTTTTGAGTTAAATACATAGCAATTACTATTAGAATTTAGAACTTAGCAGAAAACATAGAGTCATTATCATATACCAAAAAACAAGTACGACATATAAATAAAAATAAGTTCAATACATATCAAAGTCAAACTCTGTGAAACTACAAGTCTACAACTTCTGAATACATATTAAGTTCAAATTTCAGTATCAATGAAAACTAGAAATATAAATCATAAATTGTGTCTACGACTAAAGCTCAAAAGAGATCGCTGCTGCTGGGTGGCTGGTGCTGAAGTAGTTGTATCATTCGCAACAGGTGCTTGAATAGGTGCGTCAACAGAAGCCTCTGATGGATGACCAAGCCCATGTTCCTCCTCACGTGCTGCCACTTCTGCATCCTAGTCATCTTCCTCCATCTCAAAGTCATCTAGCTGATCATTAGTCAAGAAAGGATCCACATGCACATCCACATCCACATCATCACCGTCAGGAGGAGCAACCCAATCTGCTGCATATGGATCAATCTCATCCAAGTCAAGTGCTTCATATGAAGCTTGCCCTCGCACCTTCTTTTCATGCAAACGAAGGTTGTACCGCACATAAACCAAGTCATTCAAGCGCTTTTGAGTCAACCTATTGCGCTTCTTTGTGTGTATGTTCTCAAACACACTCCAGTTTCGCTCACAACCAGAAGCACTACATAGCTGCGATAATATTCGGATGACAAGCTTTTGAAGATTAGGTGTTGTGGCACCATAATCTTCCCACCACAGATCTGCAAGGATTAAAAAAAACCATTTATAATGTGGTGAAGATTCCAATAAACTTTAATGAGCGAAATAAATGATATAATAA
>MU225700.1:498156-536250 GCA_018584345.1 Thuja plicata
TGAGTGGTCGAACATGATTATCGGCAATATATGCGAAGGAAGTCACGTATCGTGACTGGCATATACTAACAGTCACGATACTATCGGACTGTTCGTATATGACAGTCACGATAGTATCGTGACTGTCTGATTTCATTAGCCCTGCCGTCAATTGCTACGCGATCTAATTATGGTGTGCATAAAACGGTAATCATAAGTTAATATGAACAGTCATGACTTGTCATATAAATTAATATGATGAGCCATGACTTTTCATATTCACATCCTTTAGATTCAATATATATAGTTATTGTATTTTGTAGAATCAATCAATAACCAAGGCAATTGTATTCTACTGCATACATTCAGTTTACATCTCATCTCCTGATCTATAATTCCTTAACAGTGTTGAAGGTAAATATTTGGTTGAAAATGTCCTGGTCATATCTTTTCAAAAGAATACAAGTAGTAGCCGTGGAATCATAGAAATTTTAAAATATAGAGGTTACATATTTGGAGGACAGCGTGGCAATTTTGAGCTGTCAATTGTTTCCGCAGCACATATTATAGCAAGATATTAATAAGTTGGGTTTGTTATTTTCAGTATTATAAACTGTAATACATTTCATCCAGATGCCCAGCAACAAATGAGATGCCTCCCTTGGAGATTAGAATGAGGTTGCAGTATATTGAAATGATTTATGCGGACTAAAGGCAGGTTTTTCGATATTATTGTGGTTTAATTTCCCTTTTTGTTAGTGACAACATCTGTTGGAGGCATGTGAGGCAACACAGGGAAGAAGCGCCTCTCTTAAAAGACATGGAGAATTATGGGGAGGTCCCAGCCTTGACGAGGAGATTTAGAAACAAAAAGTGCAGGTGGACCTATATTTGGAGGTTAGAAGCTCTATATTTGCTAGCCGCAGCACCTATGGGCTGACCACTCGCACATTTAAAAGAATGTAGAGACTAGTCATCAGCTGTGATACTTCCATGCCTGCTGTCACTAAACTTTGTGGGGACCTCTTTATTTATGAAAGCTGCACTTTTGTCTTAAATGATTTATTTAATTCCTGCATCATTTATACATCAGTGCTAGTGGATGAATTTGAGGCACCATTATGCATTATGACTTTATTACAACATCAGTTAATTGTTAGTTAATTTAAAATCAATTATCCAGTTTCACGTATCTCAGTGTTGCAACAAAGTTAGTCTTTAGATAGTGTAGAATCAAATTTCAAATTTTATGTATCTTACCGTTGCATTAGTTTCCTGAGATCTTTATCAGCACTCCAAAATAGAATTTAAGGGAATCTATTTTGAGACAATACGACAGTTAATGCTTGAAAATTTAGATAAGAAATTAGTCATTTTGGATATCATTCACTACCTGTCATTCTTAGCAATCATTTGTCAAATTACAAATAAAAATTTCTAGCCAGCCCATTACAAAGCCATCCACCTCAAGAGAAACTGCAACCATTCTTCCCCTTCAAACATAAATGATGCCCTCGAAGGACTCACAAGAGCCATTGAACTCAAATGTATCTACTAAGTGTACTTTCAGGAGATCTCCAATTGGCTGCTGAGCAGTATCAAAAGGAATCAAGATCAACAAATGAAGTATATTAATCGGATGTGTTTTAATTAGCATTGTCACGAAAGTGCCCATGATAGGAGTGAAACAATAGAAATAATTTATGCATAAAGAGGCTAAGGAAGGATTACTTGGTGAAAAATCAAGAAAAAGGAAATTTCTTGCTCGAGTTCCAAAATGTTTACATTCAGTGACCCTACTATTCTTGCTGACCAGTGGAATACTTTCCAGGGTGTCTGCCCATAATGGAAAACGTGACTGCCCCATCAGGAGTACTAACACTTCAAGATATGGGTTACTGTCTGATATTATTTTGTTTCCTAGGTTCTCTAGCTATCATCAAGTGGATGGCATCTTAGTTTAAGAAATACATGTATTCTTTGAGCATAAGGTTTTCAGTCCTTTATGCTTGCTTAGTTTGTGCAGCTTTTTAGTATGATTCTCTGGAACCTTTTGAAGACTTTTTTTTGGTAATCATCCCAATCTAATATTTGGTGTTGATTTAAGAATTTTGTAAACTATCTTTACTTCATCTGTCAACATATATATCAAATTTACATTTGTCTTTAAGAGCACTGTAAATTCCTTCCCTCTGTGGTACATGGAAATTTAAGTGTTATGAATTTTAAGCATGATTGAAAACTCTGACATCTTATTTATATGTAACTGATTTTGCAGGGAAGATTCAGTTCTTCACTTCCTGGTTTCTCAAAAGATTCTGTTCAGAATCAAAACTTAAGTTACAGACAAGTGCAAAACTCAAGTGATGGAATTGGAACCAGTGGAATACATACAACACCTTGGACTACCTCTAGTCCAGGATCAGTGGACGAAGTCAGTTCTAGTCTAGTCCTTGAAAATGATGACCTGGATTCTGTGGACAACATAAACAAGAACAAAGGTTTTGGTAATATCTTGACACATCATGGGACATATTCAGGACACAAGGATATTTCATATCTCCAACATCTCACGAAGGAGTTAAGCCTAGATGCTGATGTTTTGCCATACTGTGAGGATAATCTTTCTTCTTGGAATCCATCAAATACAGGAATAACAAATTCTGCCCTTCCGACCTCAGAAAATGATCTACCAAACCAAGATATGCTTACGCCTTTGGTACAGGGCAGTCAATACCAGGGACAAGATGAACAAGGGAGGGAAGTTTCGAGGAATCCTAAGAATTTGAACATTGACATTTTGCTTCAAAATCCAGGTTCACTTGCCTTTTACAACAGATTTTTCCCTCACAATATATGCTGCTTGAAATATGATTTTATTCATTAATGAACAGGAACAGCTGCTTGGCTTAGTTTCTATATGAGTATGAATATCTGAATGGCATAACACATGATGCATTATGTATTTTGATACGAAATGTGCCTTTTGATCTGCAATTATGTTTTAACTTTTATGTACAAGCTTCCATTCATTTAATCTATTCTTGTTTATATCTATCAACTGGCATCTTTAGATAGGATTGGAAAAATATTCTTCAATAGATGCTAATTTTATTTTCTTGGTTATATAGAGGGATTGTTTAAGAATCTAAGAACTCAATAATTTCTTTTTTTTGCTGATATTAGAATTGGCCAGAGTGAATCTTATTGAGTCTTGTCATTTGCAGTTTCCTGTATCTCGTGGAAAATCTCTGGAATTGGCTTAGAAACAGCTTAAAAGTTTGGTTGAGTATCTGTAACATTGCTTAGAGTTTTGTTTGTAGACTTCCAATCTTAATATGATTTTTGCATGTAAAGCGCATAGCTTTTGTGAACTTAAATATATGATTGCATAATTAAAAAATTGTGGCATCTGAACATAGGACAATACCAGCATAAAACAGCTGTCCCTTGCTGGATATCTTTGGTTGAAATAGGCACTGAACACCTTATGCAAAGATTTTCAATTTTTCTGGGTATTATGAAAACACCGACATGTACAAATTCATTGATAAATTATAGATGTAATATCCTCTTTTTGGCTAAGTTAGGAAATAGGGACAATTACCTCAACTTCCTTTTCTACTATGCCAAATGAATGCATAAAAAGAAAGTAATGGAAGTTAAACATAGATCAACTGCTATTTCTGATATACCAATAATATATGCAAGTTGAAATAAATGCAATAACTGATATACAAGTGTTATATGCTTATGAATATGGTTTATCACTTATAGTTATATGAATGCGATGCTGTATCTAATGTAGTCAATGATCATATGCAAACAATTTATTGCTTTCTGCAATGACTGCGATATCTGATAGGATAAATTATGTATGCAATGATTGATGAGATGATGTCGCCTATGGCGATGCAATGCTATATCTGATCTTATCTTTATAGTATATGCAATGGAGTCCGATATGTTGCTTATAGCAACGATATTGCTGTTTCAGATATGGAGTTAGGTACTTGCAGTGTCTGATATAGCGATAGAGTTGTGTCAAATATGGAGATAAATTCTTGCAACGTTAATCTGATGCTGTCTCTGATATGTCTATGACTATTGTGTGCAATCAATGATGGATGCTGTGTCTGATATATTTTACTTAGCCTCTGCAATCCTTAGATTCCATCTCTGATTTGCCAATATATACCTGCTCGAAAATGCCAATGGCAATTGGCTCTAAACAGAGCAGATCCGTTTAAGGATTAATAAATAGAAAAGAGAAGTAATTGATGATTGGTGAAAGAATGAATTTGATATCCATTTTATCCTTGCAATGCTGAATGTTAACATCTCTTGGATGATAAGAGACATGTCTCTTCATAACTTAAACAGATTGGTTAATCAAACAAACCTTTCCATAATTATTGCATGAGTATGTTTATTGCTGTCAATATGATAATCACTGATTATCATTAGTTTATTTGTCATCTCTTGACTATTTGCTTATTGATTCCTTTCCTTACTCGTTGTTATCTTATTCGTCCTTATTCAATCCTCATGCAATGATCAATAGCCTTGATATTAGAATGCTTTACCACACTATTGTTTGGGGTGATGATAAAAGATTGACATATCGATACCTTACTGGGCAACGATTATATCATATCTTCTTTTCTTAACTTCAAATGATGGCATTAGTATTTGACTTCTGTTAGTGTCGCAGTTGGTGTGGTAGTCGATCACCCTCATCAATGAATGGTCGCTGCTCTTATATATATCATTGCTGTAGAACATTATCTTAACTGCTGCTCTCTAATGACTAATGATGGGATTCAACAATTCTAATTATTCCATTTCCAAAGCCATTGTTCTTGATTGATACTTTCTTTTGTAGACTAATCGATATCTTTCTCCATTTTTGTATTATTGAGACTATGGATATCAATTAAAAAGTATGTGTCATTCCATTTGATAAAGTCCACTAACATTTTTGTCTATGTATTTTGTGTTTTATGACTTGACTCATCGTAGATGTGTAGTCTTCGTAATAAGCGGTGTTATAATAAACACGTTCCACAGTTTGACTGTCAAGTATGTGGACTATCCATCTTTCCTTAATTGCTGGCCAATTTATTAGTCACGATGGCCACCAAGGTTATTGTCGTTATTGGATTATTAGTCGTATCTTGATTCCGGTGGTTCTGCTTGGATAACTAATATAATCGATGACTTTGTAACGTATTCTGTTCTATTACCGAGTTGAATCATATGCCCAATCTTTGTGATTAAAGATATCTCATCGTACGGGCTATTGATGCGGAGATGAAATATTGATATGATGGTCTTCTGCTAATGCATCATTCTTAACTTTCCCTTATGACTAATGTCCCTTCCCTAGACTGATCGACAAATGGCAAATGGTTGACCTATTATTTGAGTTCCCGTATGTCAACAGTATGAATAGGGGACTCAATTAATGGAGCTTTGCAGGGGCTTTGTGAACCGTTTAGAGCAGTTGGAGATAGTTTTCTAGATTTTAGGAGGGATGCCTACTTTTTAGGGATTGATTGGGAGTTGACCGAAATGCATTAGGGGACCTCCAGGATCCTTCTGGAAACTTTGGTGGTAGTTCCTACTTTTTAGGGAGGATCCCTATTTTTTATGGGGAATTGCCAGTTGCCCTGTAGGACTCAAGCATCATCCATGGTCAGGTGGCTTCAGTGAGATTCTAGTTGTGAGTCCAGAGGAACATATTAAGAATAAATTGGGAAATAATAAATTATTTCCTAAGTTGGATTAAATAAAATAATATTAAAGTGATTATAATAACATATAATAATGGCTTGATACTTTCTCGTAGGCAATTGAAATAATAAGTTATTTTAGTAAAAGAGGGGCCATGTTAATAATGGAGAATTATGCCTTGGAGTTCGATTATTTGGAGAGGCATATATTTTAATAAAGTCATTTAAGATAAAAAGAAATGCAACCCTAGAAAGTTCGATTGAATTAGAGGGAGAAGAGATGTTAAAAAGAGAATTTGGGCCTCAGTTTGCATTTTATTAAGGTTATTTTCTTCGTCAGCATTTGTGGTGTTGAGAGCTGGAGCTATATGCAGCATTAGATCAGATTCTTTGAGGACGAAAACCCTTGAAGAAAGAGTAAATTGGACAATATTTACCCCGTTACAGTTTACAATGTTTACAGTTGAGGAGGATCTAGACAGGGTCTTTAATTGGGCATTTTTTGCAATTTTCAGTAAGTGATTGCAGGTCAGATTGGAAGAAGGTCATAATTAATTATAAGAGTGGCAGATTCATGTTTTGGTGTTAGTTTTATGAATTGCAATCATTTCCAGGTTGGTCGTACATCACCAAGAAGGGTTGACGTCACATATAGACGAGACTTTCTTTGTTTCAGATTGGATATTCGCCGAATTGGTTGATCTGATACAGATCGGTGGTTTGAAGAGCATATTCACAATTTCTTAGGTTTCTACAACCAGCTGTGCATGCCTGACATAACCTCACGTCACCTCCAGCTGGTAATTTGGTTGCAGCAGCAGTATACTAAAAAAATCAGAGATTTTGACTTTTAACAGAAGGCTTGTGACAGAAAGGGAGCTCCAGTTCAGAGATTATCAGCTATACTTGTTAGTTTTGATGTTGTTTATGCTTGCCAGGCCATACAAACAAGTACGGGTATGTAAAACTTGCTTTTGAGGAAAATCAGAAATTAGAAAATAAGATCAGAATTTGTTCTTATTTGTGTTTCAGTTTGTTTCAATATTAGTTTTAGTTTTTTGAGTGTTGCATTCTATATATATCCAAAAAGCACAAAAAATCAGAAAAGCAAGAAAGAAGAAAAAAAAATCATAAATTGCAGAAACCAAAAAAGAAAAATTAGATTACCTTTCCAAAACGCTGGTCAAAGAAAGGAATCAGAAAAACAATCAGCCATTGCCTTGGAATCCTACTGGGGATCTTTCAGTGGTATCAAAGCATAATCCTGCCAGCGTGAGGGTTTCGAATTCACTTCTATGCATCTGGGCAGATCTGAGATATATAGGTATCACGTCCGCAGGAGAGCGCAAGAACATGTAGATCACAGTACAGACGATCTAGCAGGCATGGGTGACTACATAATGGCAGCAGGAGTCTCCGAAAGAGGGGAAGGCAGAACCAGCAGGAGGATCCTGATCGAGAGTTGTTTAGGACTCTCATGAACACACAGCCACGGATAGTACAGGCAGTAGACAGGTTACAGGATACTCTTGATCAGTTGGATTTGGGTTGGCACAGAGATAGGCACAGGATACCTTTCCAAAATGCTGGTCAAAGAAAGAACTCAGAAAAAACAATTAGCCATTGCCTTGGAATCCTCTTTGGGATCTTTCAATTACTTTTTCTTTGAATCAATAAATATGAATCGCTACTGTAGATACCATTAATTCAAGTTGAGAGTTCTCTTGTCTAATTAAGCCACTGCCTGCATAGTTAATATTTCTTTATAGTTACTATGAAAGTATATATTGTGGAATCTTGACGCTCATATAAGTTTCAATATTTAATGTAAACCTATAAAATTGTATATCGATTGCAAGCCCTGGATTGGGGAGATTACAATAGAGAACAAGAATCCATGCTCACAAACTAAAAAGGGTTAAATAGACAATGATGCATGAAGGTTCGCAAATTAAAGGAGATTAGCAATGCAGAGAGCAAATACTGTCCCCAAATTTGAAACTCTCAGAAGTTGATTTCTTATAATTGCAACTGCTGGAAATGATTAGAATTGTAGGAAATAATATTTTTTCAGAATTACAACAATTTTTGATCCACTCACAAGGTGCCAATAACTAAAATATGCCAAAATGCTTATGGTATGGCAACCTGGTATGCTGGTACAGCCTCTGTATGACTTCAAAATCAATATGGCAATAATGGATCAGATTTGTATTGCATCTTCATTTGACTGACCCAAAGTTTCCTGCGCAAACCCAAAGTCTGGTCCGGTTCTTGGAAAAGTCTGGTTCTTGTCACATTCTTTCAAAAGTCTGCCCAAATTCTGTCATTTTATTATGGTGAATTTGCACTAAAACATTAATATATATGGTGGTGTATTTTGCTATGTTGCTTTACTATTAGCATAGTGGTGTAGGAACTTATTTGCTGCTGCATATATATACATATGCGCGCGCACACACACACACATATATATCATATGTTTTTGTACGAACAAATTCGAACCCACCCAAAAATTATTTTGAACGAATTTCAAACCCGAATCTCAAACCCGCATCCAAACCCGAATCCGAACCGGCAACTTAGGTTAGAATTATTTGGCACCTCCACAATTGCCCTTTAAATGTCAAAATTTGTCTCTTAGAGCTGCCATCATATTTTGATCTACAAATGAAGTCTTCTCAGCTTGTGAAACTTCCTTTTTCTTACCAGTTTTTTCTCTTGATAATGTTTGGTCCTTACCATTGCTAACTTGCAAGCTATTCTTCCTCTTTTGTCCTTAAAGGTGTTTTTAGCTGGATTCAAATCTCATTGTTTCTGTTTCCCTAGTGACCTCATTGGAGTCAGAGATATTCATGTGCTCCTATTGTCCAGTCTTCTCTTTTTCTTCTTCCTGTCCCTCACTACTTTTTTCCCTTCCTCCTCGTAGTTGCACTTTCCCTTTTTTCTTATCTTTTTATGTTAACCACCTCTTCTTCCTTGCCAACTATAGGTTCCTATGTTTCTTCTTCATTGCTAACCACTGCCTGATTCGCGGCATCTATTTCTAGGATCTCTGCAGTCATTCACATCTTGGCCGGCCAATTTACATGATCAATTGACCTTTTGTTTTTGTAAACTTAAGTCTATTTGAGTTACTCTACCCGCTCTGCAACCCCTCATGAACATGTCCACTTTAGGTTTTAACTTCGTTGGAGATGACCACTGATTCTCAATTTGGATATGCCATCACTTCCCAATCTGGAGACACCATTGCAATCCTTAGAACCACTTCTTGCTCTCACATCATATATCTCATATTTATGGTGGCGGGCTTGTAACTCTCTAGGCATGTCATGTGTCTATTATGTGTGGTAAGGCCATTGGCATGCCAATTTCCATGCCTTCAACAAATCTCAAGCAATCTTTTGTATTTGAGCTACTGTATCCATCTTAATTGATGCACTGGAAAGTGGAAAGCATTCATCGTTGGCTTAGGGCAGTGTAATGATACTGATTAGAGCTAAAAAATATGGCAACCATGAATATGGGGGACAAGGATTCCACAAGGACTATCTAAAAGACCAATGATAGCTATAGCCTATTTATGAAGAATTTCACGTGTACAACTTTTTTATTACATCAGCAAGCCACCTTTTGGCCTTTTCAACAGTCAGAAGTTACTTGTTTGTTTCAGAATTTTTTGAAGATGCACAGAATTTTACCCTAACAACTTTATGCAATCAATTTGCTGCTTGAGGCAGTTGTGTATAGTTTCCTACCCGGTACACTATTTGTATGTTGTTGGTTGTAATCGGGAGATCTTTCTCTCCATTGGTTGATTGTACTTATTGCATATCATTGGAATGGATTAAATATCTTTCTTGAAACTACATTTGTACTTGATGTTCTATGTTTTGTAAGTTACATTCTCGATTACTCTATGTTATGTAGCATACCCTTACTCAAGTAAACATATACATCAGCACACAAGAATGGATCATAACCTTTAATTAAATGCTTTACTTTGATCCAATCCCTCCAAATTCTGATAAGCACATCAGAACCAAATGGCTCAACCTCAAAATTTCCTTAAAGTAAATTCTGCAAATGCAGAGGCTTACAGTGGTTACCCTTCGTGGGATTGGACTGAGCTATGCTATTCCTTATAAGAAACTTCCACGGCTAACACCCAAGACCTTAATTATCCACTTGACAGCTACAGCCATTCCTTGGATCTTAAGGTCTTTCAACCCTAGGTTACCAAGGGACTTCGGCAAACAACTCCAAGACTATTTTACAGCATGTCTTTTTGTGCCACCTTTACCTTTAGACAACAAGAAATATGTCAGAATCTTTTGGACTCTATCAAATTGATTAGTCCCTGACATCCAAGCTGATAAAAAGTAAATGGAATGAGAAGCAAGCACTTTTTGTGTTGCCTGCAATCTCCCAGCTAACGAAAGTAAATGGATTTTCCATTTATACTGCTACTTACTTTTCAAGAACAAGTATTCCTACATCTCTTCAGAGACAGAGAACTAGCGAATGGGATTCTTAAATAATTTACAATTCCCCTCGGGTCTCCCCATGGTCAATTCTTTTCCTTTATCCAATCTGGAGGAGAATTCTTCCAACATAAAAATTGTGGACTTGCAGTTTGGAATTTTAGGTTTTGAAGCTTCACAAAAAATACCAAGCCTTTTCATCACATTATCAAAATTACTTTCATTCATTTCAGCAAACAGTGCCATATCATCTGCAAGCTGGGCTCCTTATCAGGGGGACTGATTCCATAAATGGGGACTGTAATGTCCCCTTTTCCAATCCCTAGTTTTTGCCCTAAATTAAAATTCCAAATAAAGAAGGAAACGGAGTAGAAGTAGCAATTTCATTTACCAATTGTGGAATGAGATAGATCCTGGTTGAGACCCTGCAATTATGTTAGCTAATCATTGAAACATAACCCATAAAACATATCTTTCCTACGAGGGTCAGGAACATTAATTCAATCGTATGATATAACTAATTTCATTGATTGAGTTCCTTGGAAAAACATATAAGGCACTTGGAGCTTATCCTTTTCCATCAAACTCAAGAGCTCGAAATGACACCCGCCATTCAGCCTCCCAGCCCCAATCGGGGTTACCACTACTTGAATGGAAGTTAGGTGCTTGTAATATCCCCAATGGATATTTTCCCCAAAATTTGATACAGAAATTTAACAGATAATTTCGCATGCAAATTGATTTCCAATTTATTTACAAATTACAAATACCCAGCTGAAATATAAATTCTGAAAATAATATTGCATTTCAATCCTTCAGCAGAACAATAACAAGATCCAATCGTAAACACATAAACTACAGTCAGATTGGATAATAAGAAATAAAGATTTTAAGCACAAGTGAGATACTCGTGTGATATCTCCAGCAGACAATGAGTTTTCGTCCACTACCTCCAAGCTTGAGGGTTTCCGTCCTCAAACTGGTTGAAAGCAGAAGCTTCCCAATTTCTCTAAGAGAATAATCAAAACATAAACTAGGCATGCTGAAGAATGAGCCCTTCACTTAATTTTATAACTTCTTAGTGGCTTCTCAACTGACCAACGAATGTGGGATAAATCACTTTTTTTTTTTCCTTTTAAAATATCATTTTCCACTTAAGTGAATAAAGTGTTCTTTTAATAATAAAGTGACATATAATAGGTACTTTAATTTAGTAGTCACTTTATTAATAAATTATTTAATCTTCAGGCATTAAAACTAGTGATTAATCAAACTCGGATAATTATGTGTGATAGCTCGTTGGAAAGGTCTCAGTGAGACTCTCCCAATCCAATTCTGAAAAACCAATATCATCGAGCCTACTGCTGACTTATTAAAAACAGCTAGTATCTGGAAACCCTGCTAAATCAACTCCGATTGGCCTGAAATTGGAATTGCCTACGCCAAAACTCTCTTCGATCCCTGTAAAGTCCTGGTTAGCCCACGAGACTAAGGCAAAATGGGACAATGACACATCATGGATTGATGGGCTAGAAAAGGGGACATTACAGTCCTCCCTTCCCAAAGATTGCTTGTCCTCAAGCAATTTGCACCTGCTTGCTGAAACCAAATGCTTGAATCCCATATCCGCCTCAAGAATGACACTCTACCAATCTACTACACTACACTGGTATAAGCAATACCAAGCCGAGAATTGTAAAGTAACTCATCATGAACCAATGCACCAATCAATTGAATGCCAGGATCCCAAATCACCCCATGTGCATAATCAGTCGAGTCAACCTGCCATGTGCTGCTATCATGTATGAGAACATCCTCAATCCAACTGAGAACCTCACACCAGCTGAAATCACATACACCTCTAATGTCAAATGATGGTGGGAGCTCAACATAATGCCAACCAGCTCCTTGAAGCATAACTATCCATGAGAATGTTCCTCCTGGATCCCACGAACCAAGGGGCCATCCACCTTTCCAACTATCTGTAACAATTTGTCGCTCCATGCCAATTATAGGTGGAATGTCCAAAATGTTCAACTGCCACACCATTGCCTCTCTAACATGTATCCCAAATCAATGACTGTACTGGAGAAGCAAACTGGCAACCCTGCAGGACAAGGCTTCATCCTGCATGAAGGGAAGCATACCAAACCAATCACCCATCCCACACCTATGCATCAGTCGAAATGGCAAGTCCCCAGTAGGTGAACTAAATGGAAAACAAAATGCATCCCACACAATGTAACCATAATGTGATGCACTAACCGACTCCTCTGGGAATCCTGAATCAACACTAGGATTCCATATTGGTCTCTCTGTACTAGGAGTCACATAATGCAAATCATTGTGTGAAAAATTCACACCAAGTACAATCAACATACCAGGCACATCAACCCCATATTGAATATACTCTACCCAAGTGTCATCTTCGTACTCAACTCCTGTGACGGTAGAGCTACTAAAGGCACTGGATAAATCATCACGACAATGTGGTTGAGTCCTAGTTGTGTGAAGAGGAGAACGAATCAAGGAATACTCATTAGCATTGTCTTCTCTCCTTATGTACTCCTTGGCTGTAATGATAACCAAGTCTCTATCCATGGTTGATTTGTAATCAACATCATGTCCATCTGTCAAATGTGACAAGGCAGCCACCTCTTGGTTGCAATCAACACCAATCTGAGAAATACTCTCCTCCAAGATCAAGAGTTGGGACTCCTGATCAACTTCAAGAGGTGTTCCATCATCCAACTCAAAGAGTGGATTTTCAAATGGCCGATTAGCACTCATCTCAAAGAGTGAGTTATCAATCAGCTTGAGATCTACATTTACACTATGGTTGATTCAATCAACATTATGCTTGATCAAATGATTACCATCATAACAATGAATATCCCCATGCCTTCCCTTAGCTACTGCTACAAAAATAGCTGAGCCAAAAGATGCTTTATCAACCCTAGAGTCATCAACCAATGGATATGATGCCACAATGCATGGAGACAACTTCGAATTCTCAAGTAGCTGATCCATGATTGTGTCTTCTTCAACTTTGTGGTCCTTGTGAATGCCAATTGCTTCATCCCTCCTAGGCATCCCATATGACTGAATTTTGTCTTTCTTTTCAGGATCTTTAAAGGCTGAAACAAATCTTCTTTCCTTTCTTCCACATAATCCTCAACCCTAGATGCATCCACCATATTATTTTGCTCAAATAAAAAATCATCAATGGAACTCGTACCTTCGTGTGGCTGATCAATCGTTGTTTTGTTTGAAGATTTCATGACAGCATACTCATCATCCTTCTTGTTATCATTGAGACTCATGTAAATCACACCCATGGATGCATGAAATGATTCTCCTTCGTCCATACCATTCTTATGTTCACTAATAGTTACTTCAAGGCTCCACCTTTCTCTATCTTGTTCACTGTTAAGTATGGCTTCAATTTCTGCTCACATTGCTTGATAATATTGTTAACCAAATTACAAGCTTTAGAAGAAGTAACATGTACTTGTTTCAAAACAGCCAATAGAGTAGATAAGAGGAGTTGAGAATTATCATCTCTCCTCAATAATCAAAGACATAATGGACTGCATACAAGATAAAACATTTCACTTTTGATCATTTTTAATAGCAATAAAAAATTGATGGAACATATCAAGAATTAAGTCTTCACAACCAAGATCCAACATAATCACACAAGCTCTGACTTTTGCAACTGATTCTAAAATTTTGATTTTCTTACCAGAGGTTGGATTATGGGTATCACCCAATCCTTGAAAACTTTCTGTGATCAAATGGAATATCTCCTTCATATTTTCTTTGCTATAAGGATCATGTGGTGCTGTTATCCTCGTAACATTAACAATACACAGAGTAACCACAAGTCTCACATTTCCATCAGAATGTCTCAACAACACTGGCTTAACCAAAGGAATCACAGAAAGCATCACGGTCACTTGTTTTCCCTTAGAACCTAGTTGCTCTATCATGGATAAGCAATTCTCTATTGCTTCCAAATTGCGAGGTAATCCATACTTTGATTGAGGCAAACATGCAAGTTTCCTTTCTATATGGTAGAGCTTTTCTTCAAGAATTTGTTCCTTGTCCTTGGCGATAAATTTAGGTAGCTGCCTAGACATGTGTGTGATCAATTTGTTCCTTGTCCCAAAATTTGCAATATGTTCTGTAAGAAGCTTCCCCTGTTTGTACCAACTTCTTTCATTCATCTATCCTGCTATGGAGGAATTATGTCAAACAGTTTGCATGAATTTTCAGGGAGCAGAACTGATTTGTGTTTACTATTTCAAAACACAGTATACGCCTTTATGACTATCTGAGATATACAGTATTGAATTCCAACCTGCAATTGAAGCAAATATACCATCCATTTTTTTGAAACATCCTGCTATTTACCACTTATCAGCCATGTATAGAAAGGATACAGTGCTCAGAATTGTATCAGTGAGTACAGACTGAAGAAATTCCAGCTGTTCAGATATTCCCTCAAACATATGCTCACAGTGACTAGCAGATAAAGATAAAATTTCCAGTTTCCTTTCGCAAGTATTTTGCCAAACAGTTTTCAGAGATTTCATTTCAGGCTTGCATGTAGTTTCAGGTGTACAATATGACTGAAAAAACAATAGTTTCAAAGAAATACACCTCAAAGCAAAATGAAACTGAGATAAGATGCTCTTAAATTGCAAGGAAAGAAAGAAGTTTCACTACAGAGTTGCAATATCAGCAAAGAATGATATTAATTTTGATCTTGTCTCTGCAGAAGAATTTTTTAACTTGAAATGACACCCTCAGGAAGCGGTTACAGTTAGCTTATTTTCTAATCTTCAAAAACTCGTGTCTTCAGAAGGCCCACGACACTTATAGCAGACTAGTAATTACTAGAATGGCACTAAAAGAGTGGAGCGGCTCCATACGATTCCAAACAAATGCCAAACTTAGCCAGCATGGAAGGAATGGAGTTGTATCGGACCAGCAGCGGATGAAGCTTCACTTGCAGGCTGCAGCTCTTTCCCGCGTAAGCAGGTGCCTCCCTCAATATCATTCGACCAACTATAGAGATTGAAACAATATTTCAAAGTTCCCAACTAATATATGTTGCATATTGTGCCAAAGGAATATTCATGTCTATTGGAGGCTTTGTAATTGTGCATAGTCTGGAGCTTAAATATTTATTTAATATCCCTTGAATATACGAGCAACTACATAGAGACCCCAATTTCTCTGTGTAACAATGAATTCGGTGTTGAATCCCATTGAAATAGTAAATTTGTTTCAATGACGAACGACCCTGTTGAATATTCCTTCTATCAACAACCAATTCAATATCCTGCTACCGCAGATAAATTCCCAGGGATTCATGACACTATCAATACTCTCGTTTGCATAATAAAGGAACACCAACAGGTCTCACAAGTAATGCGGCATTCCAACATTCACAGGCTTTGTCTAGAATACTCTATAGATCCCACGACGTAGAAAATATGAATGACGTATGTAGATTCTAACGTCCGAGTTTTTAAAACCTGATGCCGCTACTCCTGTCTTATTAATATATTTGACGGCAAGGGAAATATTTCGGGGCTATATGGAAATGATCGCATCATATATTAAAGTTTGAATGTCCAGTTTTCCACGGCAAGCCAAAAACATTTATGACAAAAACATTAGAAACTCCAGCTTAAATATTTATTGAAGCCTTCTCAAGTGCATGGGTATAGTCTGAATGGGACCCACAGTAGATAATTCAAATAATATCATATTGCTCGGCAATACATAATGAACCGATGAAACCAATTATATTGGCATTCCCCACATCAGAAATATTGATAAATAAACAAGCCAACCATTTATCCCAAAGAGCTGCACACAAACAAATAATTAAATGGCTAGAAGTAAACTCACGACAGAGTCTTCAATAAATCAGCCCCCACAACACAAAATATTAATAAAAGCCGCAACTTATTATGAAATATTTGACTCAAACCATAATCTTTTTGAGTCGATTATTACAAGCCCAACTCAATAAAGAGTCCCATTAATATTATTGAGGCAAAATATTTTAACCTCCGCTCAAATACTCCCCACGCCCAAACTCATAAAATATTCCAATGAATATCTACGACGCATTATATCAAATACAATCGCCAACCATAGAGTAATATCGACCACTCTGTATTCATGCAACAAAATAATGTTCGACCTGAAACTGAAGATCTTTTCTTTATTCTTGAAACAACTTATCTGCAAATTTATCCTCTGATTTCAGACAATCAAGCTGCACTTCTTTGTTGCTCATAAAACCTCACTGGATGGTAGGAGAACCAACTCTGATACCAATGTAATATCCCCAATGGATATTTTCCCCAAAATTTAACAAATAATTTCGCATGCAAATTGATTTCCAATTCATTCAGAAATTACAAATACCCAGGTGAAATATAAATTCTGAAAATAATATTGCATTTCAATCCTTCAGCAGAACAATAACAAGATCCAATTGTAAACACAGAAACTACAGTCAGATTGGATAATAAGAAATAAAGATTTTAAGCACAAGTCAAATACCCGTGTGATATCTCGAGCAGACAATGGGTTTCCGTCCACTGCCTCTAAGCTCGAGGGTTTCCGTCCTCAAACTGGTTGAAAGCTGAAGCGTCCTCAAACTGGTTGAAAGCTGAAGCTTCCCAATTTCCCTAAGAGAATAATTAAAACATAAACCAAGCATGCTGAAGAATGAGCCCTTCACTTAATTTTATAACTTCTTAGTGGCTTCTGAACTGACTAACGAATGTGGGATAAATCACTTTTTTTTTTCCTTTTAAAATATCATTTCTCACTTAAGTGAATAAAGTATTCTTTTAATAATAAAGTGACATATAATAGGTACTTTAATTTAATAGTCACTTTATTAATAAATTATTTAATCTCCAGGCATTAAAACTACTGATCAATCGGACTTGGATGATTATGTGTGATAGCTCGTTGGAAAGGTCTCGGCGAGACGCTCCCAATCCAATTTTGGAAAACCAATATCATTGAGCCTACTGCTAACTTACTAAAAATAGCAAGTATCTGGAAACTCTACTAAATCAATTTTGATTGGCCTGAAACTGGAATTGCCTAGGCCAAAACTCTCTTTGATCCCTGTAAAGTCCTGGATAGCCCACGAGACCAAGGCAAAATGGGCTAATGACACATCATGAATTGACGGGCTAGAAAAGGGGAGATTATAGTGCTACTAGCATCCTTATATGTATTCCATCATAATGTGCATGAGGTATTCCCTTAAGGCTTTTCCCAACAATCCAACTCCATTATGAAGTACCATGGGAGATAATACAAGGTATCTCAAGCCTATCCATCAAGCCCAAGAGCATAGAATGACACCCGCCATTTGGCCTCCCAGCCCCACTCAAGGTTACCACTACTAGAATGTACCCTTTTGCTACTTGCATTCCTTGTATATACCATATCTCCCTTCGATAATGTGACAACATATTGGATTCTCTTAAGATCTTCCCCAATAACTTGTATCATGAAGTACTAGGGGAGATCACACAAGGCACCTTAAGCCTAGAAGCGTAGAATGACACCCACTATTCGGCCTCCTAGTCCCTCTCGGGTGACCACTACTCAAATGGACCTTGTGCTACTTGCATTTCTTGCACGTACCATATCCCTCCATAATGGGATGGCTTAATGGTTGTAGGTCTTAAAAGATTCTTCATCATCATTAATTATGCATGCATTCCTTCTTCCTATCAAATGGAAGACAAGATAATCGATTAGCTAGATCAGAATGCACTATGCACCATACCAATGCCTTGAACGATATATAAACAGCTGTCTAATTTATTAATTGTGAGACTACAGATCTCTTGTTCAATTGCATGCTTATTCTCTCTTTGATGCCTTGCTGACTTCTTTCTATCATGACTTTATATACTCTTGTTTCCCTCAAGATATTCAATCTTTGGAGGTGTCCGACCTTTTATAAGGGATTGTCTCCTTTGGATCTGACTGTAAGTGATGCCTCTTCATAGCTATTATTGATGACTAATGATTCCTTTACATACTTGAATTGCTGGAGTGGAGTTTTTCTTCTTTGTTCAAGGCAACCTTTAAGATCTACATTAAAGGTCTGCTCTAAATCAGCTTGAAGGCCTGCTTTACTTATGCCTTTTATTTGTTCTTAGTTATGCTCAAACTCTGCTTAAAGATTTGATTATAAAGTTGCTCTTAGAACAGCTAGAAGTATTCACAAAGATATGCTTTTATTAATCTTTTTCCTTTCACACAAGTCTGCTGCTGTGAAATATCCCCCTAGGATATTGTTTTCCAGATTTTTTTAACCAAATGAACTAGAGAATTTTAACAACAATTCGCATGCAACTGATTTCAATTAATCCAACAAAATATACTGAAAATCATAAAATACCAGACTGGAATAGAGATTCTGAAATGAAATAAGAATATGCCTTTAAATCTTTAGTAGAGCAACAACAAATATCCAATCCCAGCTACAAAACTTACAGTTAGATTGGATAACCAGAAGTATGAATTTGAAGCACAAGTGAGACACCTGAGTGATATCTCCAACAGACAGTGGGTTTCTGTCCACTGCCTCCAAGCTCGAGGGTTTCCTTCTTCAAACCTGCTGAAAGCCAAAGCTTCCCAGAATTCTTCAAGAGAACAAAATCAAACATATACCAAGCATGCTCAAGAATAGGCTCTTCACTTCATTTTATATCTTCTTAGAGATTCCTCAATCAACCTGTGAATGTGGGATAAATAACTTTTTCTTTTAAAATATAATTTCCCACTTAAGTGAATAAAATGTTCTTTTAATAATAAAGTGACTTGTAATAAAATGTACTTTAATTTAATAGTCACTTTATTAATAAACTATTTAATCTTTAGGCATTAAAATAAACTATCACTCGAACTTGGAAAACCATGTGTGATAGCTCGTTGGAAAGGTCTTGGCGAGATGCTCCAAGTCCAATGCTGAAATGTCAAAATCATTGAGCCCATTGTTGACTTACTATAAATAGTAAGTATTTGAAAACCCTACTAAATCAACTGAAATTGGAATTGCCTAGGCCAAATATCTCTCTAATCCCTGTAAAGTTCTGGTTAACCCAGGAGACCAAGGCAAAATGGGCTAACGACACCATGAATTGATGGGCTAGAAAGGGGACATTACAACTCTCCCTTCCCAGATATTGCTTGTCCTCAAGCAATCATAGTTTGTTTGCCAATACCAGGATCCTATGTCAACCTAAAAACACTGCTTCACCAATCCGCTGCGCCACCTTGAAGATAACAACACTATGCCTCGAGTTGTGAAGCAACTCATCACGATCCATAAGGAACAAAGTACTGATCCCGTCAACACCTGGATCCCAAACCTGTCTATCCATCTAGCTGTAAGAATAGATATAGATATCAGGCCACAAGATGCAACTGATGTACGTCAGTCCTGCAATAAGAATGATGTCGATGGTTTCACCATTCCCAAGCAAAGCAAAGGTATCCATCTAATGTGCAATATCCAACAAATAGACACGTCTCCTCACACTCCCATATAGTTGAATTGTAGATGTAAGCCAAGAAAAATCTCGAAGTGCCATAAAATCTAGATAGGGATCATCACTAATCCATGAGGGATCCAAGAATAAAAAGTCACCAAGTAACTAATAGATCGCTGCCTTGTCAAAGGAAGCAGATGACACATCCCAAGGTGCAAGGAAAATACCCTCACGACTTACTGCAGTCAACTCTAGAGTGGCTGATACACTCACTAAATCATCACCAAGATCACTATCAACGTCAAGAGGATGATCCAATCCATTAAGGTTCACTATAGGAGGCAAACCTTCAACAACCTTGGGTGGTCCAACAGGCAAATCCACTAGTTCCAACTCAAACTTAAACACCATATCTGAATCTCGCATCTCACTTGTTTCATTAGATTCAAGAGGTGCTCCATCATCCAAATCGAAGAGTGGGTTATCAAATGTCCAATCAATACTCAACACACAAAGAGGGTTATCCATAATCTGGAAAGAATTCCCTCTTCCCAAGTTAGGCCTACTATCTTGTTGTCCTAATTTTGAAAATGCCAATTTAGGACACTGTTCCAAGTCCAAGACTTCCTGATTTTGGTCTAGCCATCAATTCCCTGTTTGACTTCCGCTGCCATTTTCCTGCCCCCTTAATTGTTCATTGACAAACAACTGATTTTCTGCTTCTAGGAGAGCTATTTGTGTATCCTCTACTGTATCCTTAGTATATTTAAGCTCCATGATGAGCTTATTGACTTCATCTTGCTTTCCTTTCAATGCATTAGCATAAAATCTAACAACCTTTAAGATGTGATCTCTATCTGATAACAGCTGCAAATAATCTGATTTTATCCTTTCAAAAGATTCTTTGATTGTGCGCAATTGATTACTAGTAACTCCACTTGCAACTCCTTTTTGCCTCTCTTCAAATTGAGTTTTCAACATAATATTTTCAATGTATTTGTGAGAATCATCTGCCCTTGTCAATACTTGCACTATCATCTCCTTTGTGACCAATAATCTATCATTCAAATCATGCAATGCTAAAGGCTTTAGTTCAAATTCATCTAGGAAACATGGGTTGTCACAGATTAAGTTTTCTGATTTGTTATCAATTGTGGGAGCATTATCGCGATCACTCTTAATTGCTTCTATAGATGATGTTAGGCCTTCTTCATGAAGTAATAATGGAATAGCATTATGATCATATGTGGATTCATCAAAGGAGTTCTCTTCTTCACTAGTTTTGTCAATTGTAATCTGTAAATTACCAATTAAGAGTTTGGTATACCTCTGACTTGTAGCAACTGCTAGTTGGAAATCATCATTTTGTTTATTTTCAATATGCCTGAAATCAGGTGCATTTGTTTCAGCTTGCTCCTCATGAATCAAGGCTCCATTTACATCTGTATCTTTGCGTTCAGCATCACTTGGCTGCAATATAAATTTTTCCTAATCAATTCCACAAATGTGATCAAGTGTCCAAACCTTCTGACATGTGAAACAAATCTACTCTTTCCTCATTTGGTTCCTGCTCTTTTTGGGAGATCTTTCAACTGGTAAGCCCATTGATATTAGTTCATTTTTAGTCATGTGCTCCCGGAAGCTTTCAATTTTATGCTCAATCAACCTTTTGGAGAATTCATAATCAATAGGTGATACAACACCTTCCTCCAAATGGCCAACAAGTTTGATTGCAATTGTTTGCAGATATCATCATCCTCTTCTAAGATAAAGTACATAGTGGTTTGCATACAAGCCCTCACATTGTCGGGATGATGTTTCCTGATTTCAGTTAAAAAACATTGAAACATTTGTAGAATCAATTTATCACATTTGAGGTCCAGCATAAGGATAAATGGTTTGGCTCTTGCCATAATTTCTAAAATCTTAGCCCTCTTGTCAAAAGTAAGGGTTTTCACATCATGGAGTCCATGTAGGCCTTCCACAATCAACTATAGAACCTTCTTCAATATGCCATCATTATAGGGTGTTACGGGAGCTGTTATTCTTATAATCTCACTGAGGCAGGAAGCAACTGCAAGTCTTGCCTCTTCACAAGGATGTTCCAGTAACCTGTGTTGGACCAAAGCAAGCATTGAGGGTTTCAAAGTCCAATTCAAAAGTCTCCAATCTGACTGATCTACCCGAGACAAATATGAATCTAATTTCTTTAATTTAGAAAGAACACCATCCGATAATTTCATGAACTCCAATTGTAATCCCATTACATAGAGCCAATTCCCTATCTCATTTTCTTTCTGCAAGTCCCTTAGCTCATCCCCATTGAATTCTTTTGAGAAAAGATAATTTTTCAGATTTGCCATTAACTTCATGTTGTTTTCTGAAATAAATTGCACATTAAACAACTCCATAGGCTGGCAAGAGCTTTGTCTCTGGTGAGTATTTTTACAATTAGCACACTAATGACCAACCCTATTTGATACCACTGTAAGAGCCTACACCTGTTTGCCACCAAATTTTTTTTGCACGATACTCTGAAGCATTTTGTCAAACAGTTGGCGTGCATACAACTTAGAGGAGTTTTCTTAAAGTTATAAGTTTTTCTTTCAAAGTGTTTCAATGCATCAATTCAACAGGTAATCAAAACAGTTGTCAGATATTACACGGCTGATTAGACAACAAAGATCACTAACCTTGGAAAAACAGAAGCAGTCTTGCTAAAAAGGGAATGGATTGCTTATTACCTGCAAAATTTCCTCATTGATTTCTTCAAAATATGACACTGGTTTGCAACTTGTACTTCTCAAGAATTTAGACAAACACTTTGTATGAGATTTTTTTCCCCAATAAACTAACACAGTCAAGACAATTACTTGAAAGCCCATTTATATAATCATAAAATTCCCAATTGTTAGATATTGGTAGTTTCCATTCATTAAATTGGTTTTAGGCTGCTTTATTCAGTATGAGATTGTATGCATATTAGAAGTCGGCTCTGAAGGAAGAATAGATATAGTAAGTATAGAGGTCCATGATTCACCAATACTTCATTTAGCTAGTGTTACTAATAGCTCCCATGGTCAGACTGAAAACAACCTTCTCAACAATGACCCTCAACAAACTCATGTCTTAATCTCCTTAATGGGTAATGTAATAAACACCTGACTCCATGTAACTTCTACAGATGATTATTCTCGAATACATATATAAGTAATATGTTCATCAGAATCACTCCAGTACACTATTTGGATTAAGCCCAACTCTGATCGGCTAGTAAGATGCCACTTCCTGAGCATCAATATTGTCTGTTGAAGAATGAGCATTCATAGATATCCTCAGCCACGAAAAAATCACAGGAGCTATCGTGCCCAACATCCATACATTTTGAATTGTTTGTTTACTCATGGCATTCCTATGCAAAGGCCTATTTGGTCAATACGACTACAACTAGTAAAAGAATACTCATACGACAATTCTCCAGTCAAGGTATTCATACGATGGGTTGTAGAGTGCCCAATGCGGTTCAAGACAATTCACACGACAATTTCTAGACAAATTCCACATGCACCCGATGGCTGTATATTGCTCACAACTAGATCAATCAATCACAACAGCTCAAAACTTGAGAAACATATGCACAGATACCATTGTTTGTCCACAACTATAATCGTTGCTTCAATATTTGCAGGGATGTAACCGATTTACAAGGAAGACATCATTAACGACACCAACAAACTATTATTCTTCACAGCACCTGATACGGTTCTCATGCACAGCTCTGCCAAAAGGAGATATTGACGATAATAACAGGGAATGAAATCACTGGTTTCAATTGATCATATACTCTTCCCAAACTTCCACCATTTTTGCAAACCTTATTATATATCGGGCCAATATATTCCTTGCGTTCAACAATACTCTCACGTTAATTCAAATATTTTCCCGACAATTATTGGAAATTGTCCCTTCTTTAGAAGCTTTGAAGTTTATCGGCCAAATATTTATTCAAGCAATGTAATTAAATTACCAATGGTTTCCATATCAACTCTGCGCAATAGAGGATGCATACCAAACTTATAATAGTTTCCCTTTCAAACGTTGGCCAATAAGAATGCTTGGAATTACAAATATTTTGCCTGAGACTTTTGTGAGGATGAAATATTATTATAAGAAACTATAGTCCTCCCACAAAAGATAGAGCCTGTTAATAAACTTTATCAAGTTGTTGGTCATTCACTCCTCACGACAAACCAAAAGTGACTTTTCTATTGTTTAATTGTCCCAATATATATACTTTATCAGACCCACCTGAAATATTAAGCCGTTTTCTCAATACCATGACACTTGTATTTTCCAGCCAAAATACTTAAGATAATGAATATTAAATCCCTTGACCGTTTAGCCGTCCCACAAAAGTGATAGAAATAGTTTATACTGCAAATATATGAGACATTCATATATTCATTGATCATACCAAGATTTCGGCAGAGGCAAATGTATTGCACTGTAATAATATTGACATGCAATATAATATTTAATGTGATGTCCCCTTTCCCATATAGAATTTAATAATAAATAATAAAAATAAACTAATGAACGACTAAATAATAATATAATTTATTAATTTATTAACTATAATATTAATGAAAAACTTAATATATTAATTAATAAAATATGATTAATATTATATATTAATACTATAATATAATCCATTATTAAATATAATATATTGATATAATAATATAATTTATTATTAATAAAATATAAAATAAAGAAATAAATAATAAACAACGATAGTATTTACATAGCAATCAAATCCCCTTAGCATCCCGTCATAATGATAGACTAAACCAATCGATGATTATGATAATTAGAAACTGACCGATAATAAGAATGATTATAGGCATTTACCAATTACAAACTAATCATTAATGAATGTTTAAAAGCTGCAGTCTCTTATGAGGGAAAGACATCTCTTGGCTTCCAAAGGCTATGACTGTTCAGTTAAAATATATAAATAGGCATTTTCATTTTTAGCATTGGGGATATCAGAAAATA
The DNA here is from genome assembly GCA_018584345.1 of Thuja plicata. Lineage (NCBI taxonomy): Eukaryota > Viridiplantae > Streptophyta > Pinopsida > Cupressales > Cupressaceae > Thuja > Thuja plicata. The sequence goes on from MU225700.1 coordinate 522,970, forward strand.
ACGGATTGAATTGTAGATTAGTAAATATACATATATATCGGGTGCTGATCTGATTAAATGGGATCAACGAGATCATATATATAGAGAGAGACTTAAGTAAGTGTAATTCTTTATTTGTCAGAAAACCAGATCATAGATTTTTCTTTAAGAGGGGTAAACGCTTTGACTTAGAGCTATGAACAGGTGAGGCCACAAATGGGGGACCTCATACCCAATGAGATTTGAACCTTGATGGCAAAAACTCGCCAAGGACTGAAAAAAAATTCGGGAAAAACTCGGCCAGTTTTTGGAAAAAAACTCAGGAACTGAAAAAACTGCTTAAATTTAATTAAAACTGCTTAAATTTAATTAGAAATGCATTTTTTTGCAAAATCCAATGAGAAGATGCATCCAATGAGTCAATTTATGAGAACACAAAAGAAACAAGCTGAGTCTAGATATATTTAAACGCAAAGTGGAAACATAATCGCATTCTCACGAGGAATGCTGATGGCTTGGAGCAAAATAGTAAATAGTTTCTTTAAAACTAAAAGTAATAAAACTAAAAGTAAATACATCATTACAAATTTACAATTACATCTTCCTCTTCCCAGCTCTAGTAAAAACTAAGGGAGAGGTACAACTAGAGTTTCTAGTCTAGAAGCTTGCACTGGGCGTGACTGTGTTGTTATATGGAGTCTAATTAGACTCGGAGGTTATTGTTTCCCCACTTCTATCGACGCAGTTTCCCCCATATATTTTCAACGGGGGTTTGGATGCAGTGCCCCCAAGATGGGGTCAAGGGGCAACGCCCTGCGAATCCAAAAATGACTTTTTATAATTGTACAAAGGTGTCGGGAGTTATTTTTCCTCCTTAGGATAAAAATGAACTTGATTGTGCCCTTTTTTTTGCTTTATGCGGTTATGCATAGTGGCGACCGAGTTTTTCCATTGAACTTGCAGAGTTTTTTTTGCTTTATGCAGTCATGCACAGCGACGACTGAGTTTTTCCATCGGACTCGCCGAGTTTTTGAGAATAGAGATTCACATGCAACTGATTTCAATTAATCCAACAAATTATACTGAAAATCAAAAAATTCTAGATTGGAATAGAGATTCTGAAATAAAATAAGAATATGCCTTTAAATCTTCAGTAGAGCAATAACAAAATATCCAATCGCAGCCACATAATTTACAATCAGATTGGATAACCAGAAGTATGAATTTGAAGCACAAGTGAGACACTTGAGTGATATCTCCAACAGACAAAGGGTTTCCGTCCACTGCCTCCAACCTCGAGGGTTTCCATCCTCAAATCTGCTGGAAGCCAAAGCTTCCCAGAATTCTCCAAGAGAACAAAATCAAACATATACCAAGCATGCCCAAGAATGGGCTCTTCACTTCATTTTATAACTTCTTAGAGATTCCTCAATCAACCTGTGAATGTGAGATAAATAACTTTCCCTTTTAAAATATAATTTCCCACTTAAGTGAATAAAATGTTCTTTTAATAATAAAGTGACTTATAATAAAATGTACTTTAATTTAATAGTCACTTTATTAATAAACTATTTAATCTTCAGGCATTAAAATAAACTATCATTCGAACTCAAATTACCATGTGTGATAGCTTGTTGGAAAGCTCTCAATGAAACGCTCTAAGTCCAATACTGAAATGCCAAAATTACTAAGCCCATTGTTGACTTACTATAAGTAGCAAGTATTTGGAAACCCTGCTGAATCAACTCCAATTGACCTGAAACTGGAATTGCCTAGGTCAAATATCTCTCTAATCCCATGGGACCAAGGCAAAATGGGCTTACAACATATTATGAATTGATGGGCTAGAAAGGGGACATTACATGTTGTAAATATCTCCCTTTTTTGCCTCCTCAAATAAAACCTTCTTCCTTTATAACTTCCAATGTAAGGGAGAGGTCACATCTTTTCATCATGTCTGGCTTTTGGAAAGAGACACAACCTTTCACAGTTAGAACCCTTTGTAAGTGTACAATCCCTCATAATTTCTACCCTTTGAAAGAGTCACTTCCTTATTTACTTCTCATTCTTTTATTAATCCTTCCTTGATTCCCATGCTCCATTCTTTCTTACTTCCTTTCTTCCCCTCAAATGAAGTTATATCTCGTGTTTGAGGGAGACAACTTATCAATTCATGCGTTTTAACCATTCATTTAATTTAACTAAATTTTCATTATTTTTTAATTTTTTCTTTTATATTTTTGTTTTAATTATTGTTGTTTATTACTAAACCCTATTTTAAGAAGGGGACATGACAGGGGCTTAATCAGTTTAGTTCTCAAAACAGAGTGAAGTGCATTAGCAGCAATCACAAACAAAGTCAGAGCAATAGGACAACCTTGGCAAATTGATCTCTGCAGATTAATGAGATCAGTTGATTCCCTATTAACATCCATTTGAGTAGAAGAATCCTTGAAAAGAATATTAATTTATCTGCAGAACTTTGGAGGGAACCCAAAAGCTGTCGTCAAATCCAGCACAAAGATCATTCTCATCTTAGGCTTTTTCAAAATTCAACAGAACTGTGCCCATGACAGTGTGTGCATTATTTGATATTTTCATTGTACTTTCAATGCAATGTCTCCCACATCTTGAAATTCTAGTGGGTGGCCACTTCTCCGGATCTATGTTTAAGTATGGTTCAAAGTTCTTTGGTTCACAGCGATTTTTGAAGCTTTTGTATTTTTTCTTATGGTCTATCCTTATTTCTCAAGTGCTGTTTCCTGCTGCCATTCACTTGGGAGAAACGACAGTCTTATTTAAGCTAACATTGTACTTGGTAAGTCATATGTATGGTTGAAGTATGCTGGTCAATGTTTCTTGAATAAAGTTTATTTCTTCATAAACTAGTGTTCTGTTTGGAAGATCCAGTTCCTTCGCAGTTTAGTGGCCAAAACTGCAGGCATTGATATGAGTTCCACAGGTACAGCTGGTTTCAAGTTTTCTTGTGCCCAAGCTCAGAAATTTTTGAGCTCAAAGAATGCTCCCATGAAATGACAGATTAGGACATGTTATTGAGCTGTCATAGATGGTCTTCCACTTACTCTGGAAGAGGATCCCTTTGGAGGATTTCCCAGCTTTATGTACATCCATTTTCTCTCTGTAATGAAAAAATGGGCTTGGATATTGCACTTTGGGCATGGTAGTTGAAGAAACATTGAAGATCCTCTTAGTAGATCTTAGTGTTGGTGTGAAATGGCTTCCTACGATATGAGGTCATGGTCTCTTCAATCTTTGGAATTTGATACCTTCAACTCTGGTACAATTTGTAGTTGCTCGAGGAAATGAAAATGGTGGCTTTGATATGATGGTTTCATGTTGGGGTTTGCATGTTCATATGGTTTTGAAAAGTGGGAAGGTATCCAACCAATAGTCATTTGACTGCACATATTTTAGTGTATTTTATCTTATGTTCTCTACACATATTACTGTTCAAAAAAATTACTCATGTGCAATGCTGTCAATATGTTTACAGCACCTTGCTGACATAATTTGGCTATTTTGACTATTGCTTTTTAGAAAATGCTATTATCAGTGAATCACTTCTGTTGGTAATTGCGTTGAATAATGTTCAGTTACTTGTTTACCTTTGCTAATAGACATTTCTTTGTGCAGCCCAACAACTTTTATTTTTGTTCTCATAAATGGTACATGACTGCAGGTACATACCTCAGAAACTATCGTTTGGGTCAACAATCGACTGGAGGAACTGCATTCTCTCCAATAGACTTAGAAAAGGCAGAATCCAGTTCACCATCCTGGAAGGAAATGCTGGAGCTTTGTGCAACATCTACCAGGGATAATGTTCTCTCATCATCAATTTTGAGGGAGCAAAGTAATGTAAGCTTTCCAAGCTCTAGTAGTATTTCTGAAATATTGGATGATGAATCGACAGCTGATGCATCGCCCGAAACTCGAAGAAATGCACTGCAAGTTTCTTCAGAACAGTTTAGGCATGGGATGACAGAAAAAAAGGTATTTTTACAACATTCAATCTTTGCATTTTCTTCTCCATAGTACCTGTGCCTATATTTCTCTGTCTATCTGCACATCTTTTATGCCATACATCCTTTGATTGATTGTAATATCTTAAAAGTTAAAGGGTTCTGTGTCACTTGCTAATGTTGAAGGCATTTATTGCCTCGTGAATGTTGTTAAAATCTAAATACACTGTCAATTGGATGGTTTGGTCTAGAATCTGTGAACAAAAGGGATGTATATTATGGAAGTTATAAATAATTTTCAGGTCAGGTGTCTGAAAACATGGTACTGAGAAGTTCTGAGAAATGTATGATTGATAAATCAAATGCATTGTTCCTAACTTAATGAAAACAGGTCACCCCTATGTCAGAACCTATACAAACTTAGATGAATATGATAATGTGAGCTGACATCGTGTACACTTGCAATGTGCAATTCTGCAACAGGCTGGATTGTTACCATAGTGAAACTAGCAGTCATGCTCAAGCTATTTTAATTAAATTATAAATATGCATTAACCATTACAAGAAATGCATTTCAATGCATTTATGCATTTGAGGACAGATTTTTGGTGCATCTATTTTGGTGGTCATCAATATGTGTGATTTATCGTTCAGTAATACTTCTCAATGGTGTTTCCTGATATAATGGAGGAAGTCATTTCAGAAAATATAAGACAATTATACCTTCCCAATAAGGGTTGAGAAATTGATTTTTATAAATCAAATGTATCATTCTCAAGAAAAGAAAACAAAAGAAAAGAAAAGAAAAGAAAAGAAACGAAACGACATCACTCATATGTCAGAGCCCGAATAAAATGTGGATGGATATGATAATGCAATCTAATAAATTGTGTAGACTTCGAAAATGCACTTCTATAATTAGCTGAAAATTAGCCATAGTGAAACTTGCTGCCATACTCAAGCTAGAGTAATATTGCAGCCATACTAAAGCTAGACTAGATAAATATGCATTATTTATTACAATAACTGTATTGCAATTTGATCATGCATCTATTTGAACTTTCTTTCTGTGCTTATCAATATGCGTGATTTAGTTTAAGCAATACTTGCAAATGTGACGAGTCTTTTCAGCAAAATCAGGAACCAACCTTCTTAGAAAGTTTACTTTCCCAAAGAAAGAATGGACCGCAGTCTTATTGGTGGGCAAAGAGAGATTTTGAATAGACTTGACCCGTTCTAGATCAATTTTAATACCCTCCTTGGAGACGATTGTCCTAAGAGTTTACCTTCTGTAACTCAAAAAATGGACTTCTTAGGATTCAGGGAAATCCCATGTCGTCGACACCTTTCTAGCACTTGCCAAAGATGTGACAAGTGATCCGATCGATGTTTAGAAAATATTGTAAGGTCATCAAGATAAACCACAATGAACTTATCTTTGATGTCATGAAATGCCAAATCCATGGCATGTTGAAAAATCGCACCAACATTTATCAATGCAAAAGGCATCCTGTTATAAGCAAAAGTGCCCCAAGGAGTTGTAAATGTTGTTTTATAATGATCTTCTTCCCTTACTTCAATCTGGTTATAATTAGAAAAACTATCCAGCATAGACAGCATCTGAGAACCCGTCACAGTTTGCAAAACATGATCCATTATGGGTAAAGAATAATTATCCTTTAAAGATGCTTGGTTCAAATTACGAAAATCCACACAAATGCGAATCTCGCCATTCTTTTTACATTCTTTTTACGATCTGGAACAATGTTAGCCACCCATGTTGAATGTTGAATGGGAAAGATGATCCTGGCATCGAGCATCTTTTGAATTTCTGATAAGATCGTGCCTGAGAGCTTTGGATTATATTGTCATCGCTTCTGCCTGAAAGGAGCAACTCCCGATTTCAAAGGAATATCATGTTGTACTACTTTTGGCCGAAAAGACTTCATACCATCATAAGAATAGGCCAGGACATCAATGTATTCATGCAAAAGATGAATAAACCGATCTCTTTCCTCTGGCTTACAACATTTTTCGATATTAACAAACTTAGGATCAACATTTGAACCAATATTGTATTTCTCATATTCCATAATGGAACTTGACCCTGCCTCTTGCTGATTTTTGACATAACGATCATGCTTGTCAAACAATCGTTCCAAAGAAACCAAACCTTTGGGAATTTTATTACCTTTAAGTTGAATAACTTCTTCTCTTGTTTCAGGATTTTTCCCAGACGTATCTTCCCGTGGGGAAGAACTACTTCCTTCGAAGAACAATTCATCAAAGTTATCCCTTGTCTCTAGAAAATTGATGATTTGGTGATCATCATTGAAAACTTGCCAATGATTTGAATTATCTGGAATGCTAGGACAGTAAACTAGTTGAATAGTATATCTATCTTGATCAAACTCTTTATGAGGTATCAAGAGTGTTGCTGAAGTTGCGAGGGAATAAGCTTTATCATTGAATTCTCTAGCAATAGTAGAGATATTGAAAGCCTCAAACAACTCAATGTAATCCCATACCAAGTTTCTACAGTGCTTAAGTTGCTCGTTCTTTGTTTGGTATTGATTTCTGACATGACATACCACGAGCTCATCATTACCTTTAGCATGCAGGTTCATAATCCCTTTACTTTGTGCAGCATCAATACCCAGCAACAGTGCCTCATATTCAACACTGTTGTTGGTGTTGTTGAACTGTAACTTATAAGAATAAGGAAATCTTTCTCCTTGTGGGGAAATCAAAACAACTCCAGCAGTTGAACTAGTTGCTGCACAACTACCATCAAACTCCATTATCCAAACATCATTTGTAATACTAGTTGCGTCAGGAAACTGAGGTGTAATTTCAGTAATTGCAACTGAATATGAAGATATAGCTTTTTCAGCCATTGTAGAGGACATAATGGGATATTCCTCTAGAATTTGTTCTTCTTCCACATCTGCAAATTTATCCTCATCAGACAAGGATGATGACGCATCAAAAGGATAATCTTCAGCAAATTCTGAGATTTCATTGATATGAAGATAATATTTTCCCATGCCAACTGACCCAAATAAAATTTGAGAACGAGGATCATCTGATTTCACTATTGTATACTTAGTTTCTCATTCTGGGAGCAACTTTTGCATGATCCCTTTGCCAGGAATCCGAGCTTCTGACATGTCCATATTCAGCTCACCACCTACATCCTTACAAAAATTGCCACCAAGCAATATACCATAAGAAGCAGGAACATTTGCGACCAAAACTATCATCTTGATCTTCTTTTCTGGAAAAGAAGAGAATGCAAACTGGGAATCTTTTATTTGACCTTTCAGAGGTACTTGTTTATTCTCCATGGAATAACAATTACCAAAAGTCGCTGTCAAGGTAAGGCCTAGAGCATTAGCCACTTTAGCTGACATAACATTATTTGAGGCTTCAGAATCAATACCACAATTACTCAACTTAAAACCATTGATCAACAAAGAGATGTAAAATGGTTCTATCTTCCCTGGAACAGATGTATAGTCACTAAGTTATTGGGAAGATTCTTTGGATCTGGGGCAGCAATAAAAGTTTGCGCAGGCTGAGACTCTTTGACAAAGTTATTAAGCCTTTCCAGCTGATTTGGATATGCTTGGAGATATTCTACTTTAGACATTTGAATTTTGGTCTTCTTAGCATGATCTATAATATCAAATGCTTGGAAAGAACTTGCCAAAGAAGAAGAAAAGATTTCTGTCTGAGACTTAGGATTAGACGTACTAGGTTTCGACAGATTGGTAGAAAGTGAATGAGGAGGAGGGGGAGTACTTACTTGGTCATTTGGAGGAAGAGTGGGTAGAGGAGTTCCTCTTTTTGCAATAGCAACATGCACTTGCACATCTTTATTTGTTTTATCATCCTCTTCCCTCTCACGCGCTAACTTTGTTTGAGATCGCGTCATAACCGCATAGGCTTGAGAAAAATCCTCCTCTGGATTCGTGTCATCATAATGTACATACCCTATGCTAGAGTCGCCAGCCGCTTTATGATTTTCATCATAAGGAACAACATTTTCCTCCATTTGATAATCATCTGGCAAAATACCATCTTGATCATTCTCATCATATCCCGTGGCAAATCTGCCTGGTGGGGCTTCAAAAGCAAGCCTCTCTAGAGGAGGAAGCTTTGCTTGATTCTACGCTGCATAACCGTTAGCAGCATTAGGAAATGTTCTTCGTGGAATATCTTTGTACGGAGCAACAAATGATCCTTGAGAAATCTGTTTCTTGAGTGCAAGCAATTCATTTGCCAGCTTTTGAACCATAGGATGAGTGCTACCGGAAGCTGAAGCATCATTGTAAGAATTCCCATTGAAGGAATTTCCTTTCGATCTGTCTTTGCAAATGTTGCCATCCATGATGAGATCATCCTCAATCTTTGTTCCCAGAGTTTGAGCATTGGCAAGACTTGTAGGAACTGCTCGTCTCCACAAGAAACTAACTTTTGGAAGCTGAGTATTAATAAAGAAGTACATCAGATTTTCAGCAGTAAGTCGTGAGGCAGTGGGTATCTAGTTTGCCAGTTTGTTAAACATAGCAATGAATTCACGCATACCCTTCTGTGCATCTTTCTTCATTTGAGTAAGCTAAGCGAGTAAGGCATGTTCATCCTCGCAGGTTTGAAATGCTCTTCAAACTTGGTTTAAAATGTATCCCAACTTGTAATAGCTCTAGTAGCGAGATTGAAAAACCAATCAGACGCGATTCCTTGCAGAGTCTCTACAAAGAGCCTTACTAACAAATCCTAATGTTCTACCCCAAGCACGCCACAGGCAATATAAAATGCTTTAATGTGTTCATCCGGGTGCTGCTTATCGTCACCATAAAACTTAGGAAAGTTCTTACGGGAACCTTGAGGAAGAGAATGTATCGGTGGAGTGAGATTAAGGGGACCAAAAGTCGTACCCCATGGTCCAGCGACCATTGTGGGAAAAATCGGGATAGAGGCAAGTAATGGTTTAAAGAAGAAAGTTGCTTCTTCACCTGGTACAAAATTTCTCCTTTTTGATGGTGGATAACTAGTAGTTCGTGCAAGTGGAGATGTTGGAGCTAAGAGAGCAAGCCTGGCTTGTTGGACCCAACTTGGTGTATACTTTGATGATTCTCCCTTCCTCCGTCGAGAATATTGCTTGAGTCCTTCCAGTGTGAACAATTAGAGCAATGTAAAAGTAACCCTTAGTAACTTGGATGGAACTTCGTTTAGCTATCTCGTTTAGAACAAATGTTCAATCTTTTCCTCTTTCTTCAGAAAAAGACTTATGAAAACTTCAATGAAAACTTAAAAAAAGCAAAGTGTCCATAAAGGCACAAAGTTCTCCATTGCTTCTCTGAGACAAGAAAAAAAAGTAGAAGCTCAAAGTCTTCTCTATCAATCTTCTTATCAACCTTTGGATACAAATGTGTTCGATTTCCACAGCGGAGTCGCCAAAAACTATTGGCTAAAAATTATGCAAGTCACTAAGACTACAACTTGGAAAAATTGGTACTTTAGGCAGCAGTATGTGAAATTTCTTTCTCTTAGCAATATGGGAGGCTCCCTTCTTACCGCAGGTGGCTTCAACAAAATCTAAACTGTAATACAAACAATTTCTCTTTCTACGGTAATACCGATGGCTTAAGAATTGACGTAAGAACAATGCTTAAGACATCAGTTTAATTTAACTAAAATGAAACAAATATAAGAGCACAAAGTCTCCTATATCTACTTCAAATGATTATTCTAAAACCAGAATAAACGAGAAAGCACAAACTCTTTCACCGAATACCCTCTACTTTAATAAAACTTTATTACTGAAGCTCAAAGTCTTTAGCTTGAAGTTGTTGCAGCCACTACTATTTATATTAACTCTGATTTCTGAAGCACAAAGTCTTCAAAAACTCAAATCAAAATGCTCCAATGATCCACACAAGACAACTATTGATTTGAATAAGGATTAACAAATGCCACATAAGAATACATTCATTAATTTTCAAGATTGACAACACAAAGTTTGCTATTCCCTGTTCCTTTATTCAATTGCTCAGCTTTGCACAATGAAACTCAAAGTTTTCAAAATACAAGAGATTTGAGTATAGTTTTTTTGTACACAACAAAAGATGGAAATTACAATAGGTCTCCCTCCTTTATATAAGAAAAGGAGGAGAGAAAAGTGGAGAAGAAAGGGGAAACCTTCAACCACTTTGACTTATTCAATGCTTATCCCTAACTAACTAACTTTGACTTATTCAATCCTGCAGGGCCTAATGTACTTGCATCATGATTACACGGAACAACTTTGCATGTGATACTATCATATGCAATTCCATCTTGTTTTTACATTATATGTAATTTGTCAAATACAAATTATAAATACATGATGAAAATATTCTATCTGGCAAGACATGGCATCTATTATATCATCCTTTGTCGGTCTTCATGTTGCTACAAGATGCCCGATGATTGATGTGTTTTGGTTTGGTGAAAGCATCTTGAACCGGAATATGAATCTGCATCCTTGATTGTTTTGCATCATAATGGTGATTGCTGGAAAAACATCTTTTTCATTATCATTTCAGTCTTGAAAACATTCTATGCCAATCATCATTGCATCTCTTGTCCCTTTCTTTGTATGACCGCATCATATTGTTGTTCTCGAGCGCAGACCTGGAAGAGTATGCATATGGGATATAAGTGGAAGACCTTTGAGCAACAAAGGGTGAAGGATTTTCGGCAAAATCAGCTCGTCACATGAGGGAAAAACTCAAAAACGAGGTTTTCTATGTTGATATTTTCAGATCTATGCAAGGAAAATACAATCTATAGATGACTTTTAAAACTGAAACAATATATGAATAAAATTGACAAAGGATGGAAGGATAGTACCAATTTTGTACACCAATTTTCCTTGACAAGTCTGCCCTTGTTTTAGATCTGCGACTCCAATGTTGATGTGATATGTAATTGCATCTACACAGGTCCAAAATTGCAGCCCTTTATGTGGTTGAATGCGAGTTCCAAATTATGCAAATTCTGCCCTTCAAATTATGTTGAATGGTGATCAAACCCGAGGTAAGGTAAATATCGATCCTTGGCAAGTAACAACAATTTATGACAAGTATTATATTGCTGCTCCAAATCGTATCAAAGATCGCTGTGAAAAATATCTTGCATTCCAAAGCTAAATTCGCACCATATGATGGAAGAACAAATCGCTGCTTATTTATTCTTGGGGGAAGAAGAGCATGTTATGTTTTTGATACCTTCTTCCCTATAATCGAACCAATATATATATGGGGTTATAACAATTATGCACCCTCCTCTAAGAGTGTCGACTTGGCCTACTTTGGGCACTCAATTAATTGTTAATTCACATATATATTATTATTACTTGCATTTATAATAATATCCTTATTATTATAAAAATCGCACAAGTAAAATAACTTAAGGGTGTTAATAATAATACTTTATTATTAATTTCAAATGTCTAATTGATCTTAGCCGTAAAGGCTATAATATTAACACTCCCTCTTAGTCTTGAGGGTAAGATCAATCTATAGATCCCATCTATAGTAGGACACACGCTTAATTATCATCCTTGATAGTGGAAACAAAAGAAAAAAACATAACCATCTCGAATACCTTATCCTGAGATGTCAGATTTCATATCTGTGGAGGTAGATCCCTATCTACAGAATGAAAACATAAGTCCATATGTCTCTCTTTATTTAGTTCCATGATGTTATCCTTCCTGTTTGTGGATTGATTAGGGCCACAATGTAAAGAACCTGCCTAGCTCTTTGGCCAAATTTCAAGGCCGTGTCTATGCAGCACAATATTTGCACCTTAGTAAACACATGTTAACAAAATATGTTGTTAACAAAATATGTTAACATGTATGTTAGCCTATTATGTTAACATGTGTTAGTAATTTGCAAACAAACGCAATAGGCTAACATACATGTTGTTAACATATTTTGTTAACTAAGGTGCAAATATTGTGCTGCATAGACATGGCCAAATTTCAATATCACATTCACTTGTTACCAATAGCAATTCTATACTTTACTTTAAAAAAATCAAATATATGCTTTTTTTGTATTTTTACAATATATATAAGACCAAATAACAACTACACTAAATGGCTTGCAATTTCCTTAAACCAAATACAAATAGAATGTAGCTGTAAATACCATTTCACTCCATGAGCAGCTGTAATTGAAGATTGCCCCTTATAATTATGCTACGCCACCTCCAAATTTTCCTAACTAAGCTGGCCTTTGAACTTTCACTAATATTCACGGCTTTGCATGCTGGCCGCAATATGTTTCCTACCATCCGCAATGGTAAAACAAAAGGCACAACATGATAACATTGATGCGTTGAGGCTTGGGAAAAGATGTTGCCAAGTCTCTGAAAACCTGTTGTTCACTCGCGATGTATCTTGAACTCACACTACTGTAATTGCTTTGCTCAATAATTTTGGGATTAAACAACCAAAACGTTTGTATCTAGAAGTAATACGCACGATTCACTAGACATATAGTCCAATTCAAAGTGTTGGAAGACTTGATCAGATTCAAAATTCGATAAGTTCAGAATTTTAAAATCCTCACCAGTTTCTTCAAAACACAAGTTTTTATAAAATCATAGAATGAATCCTTCTTGGTTTCGAAATCCTTATATAAACCATAGCTTCTTCTTCAAGCTCGAATTCACAAAGCTTAAGCCATACATTTCATATAACTTAAACTCATTCCCTCCAAACTTAGGATATAAGCCCACTTAATGATATCCACATAAAATAATAAAGTCTCAATTAAAGAATATGCTATCATTAAATAATAAAGATATAACTTATAACTCCAAGATTAATCAAATAGGGAATATTTAATTGATCCAATTGATTCATCTCCAAATCCAATTGACACTGAGCACTGAATTCCACCATCCGAAAATAGAAGCTGGCAAGAAGCGACTTACTAAAAATAGAAAGTCATGATCCAGAGACCCTCAAAACATAGCATTAGCCCACAAGGGTCACGGTGATGGGCTAACAATCCTATCCCATAGACAACTGCTAATTCGGGGACATCACAGTCCTCTCTCCCCAAGATTGCTTGTCCTCAAGCAATCGCGAACCCGGGTGCTAAAGTATGTCCTCTGATTCCCAAGTGGCATCCTGATGCAGTGCAAGGCAGGAGAATCCCCAATGGAGATGTCCTAGCCCCCAGCAAATATCCACACAATAGAAGATAATAACAATACAGAGATTTATATCCACACAATGCAAATACTCATAATAGAA
>MU225700.1:539295-553641 GCA_018584345.1 Thuja plicata
CAACAACAATTAAATGCCCAAAATAGATGTCTTAGTAAAATCGCGATATCTCCTAGCTCTGGATGAATTAGGACTCGTGCTTCGAACCGTAGGTAGAAATCTAGGCCCTCTTCAATCCCTGAAATTTGCATCCTCTAACTCTTTGTGGAAAATTACTTATATGGCTTGTAATAGGCACCAAATTCCTAAGCAAGGCCAATCTCCTCCTAGTCCATGCCAAGCAACCAAGACCATGCCAAGTTCCATTAAATACATCAAAACCAATTACCCAAGACCCAAGTAGGTCCACACAACTCTACCAAATCCCTCACACATGAAAATAAGTCCACACAACTCCATCAAATCTCCCAAACATGCAGGATAGCCAACTACCCTAGAATGCTCCTGCATCACATCCACAATCGGTAAACCAACCCACTTGATAAAAAATTCTTTGATAACTCGCTGTCGCAAATGCCGCTCATGAGTCTCCAAGATAACCTCAGGTATCAATTCTAACCTCCCCTCATCATCAAGAGGCGGTAACAAAGAGGACGGAACAACTTGTCTGCCTAACACCCTTTTAAGACGCGAAACATGCAACACATTATGCACCCTACTATCCTCTGGCAAATCCAACTCATATGCAAGCTCGCCCACCCGTCTAACAACACGGAAGGACCCATAATATCGAGGCTTGAGCTTGTCAGCCCCACTCTTCTTGATAGAAGACTGTAAGGTTGCAACATCAAATACACCATAACTCCAACCTGAAAAGAGTGAGCAACCCTTTTCTGATCAGCATACTGCTTTTGCTGATTTTGAGCTCTCTGAATATTGTCCCTCAAGGTCCCCATAATATCTTGACTGCCATGCAACAAATCACCTGTACTGGGAACCCTGCTATCACTGAAAAGCAAATCTTGAAAGCTAGGAGGATCATATCCATACAAAGCTCCGAAAGGAGCCATCCGAATAGACATATGGTGAGTGGTATTATAACAATACTCGCATAGATCCACTTCACCCATGCTCTCTGCTGAGCAGATACATAATTCCGAAGATAGCCCTCCACCCATTTATTAACGATCTCAGTCTGAGGGTGGTAACTGGTATTGGGAGTCAACTCCATCCCGGACAACCGAAAGAGATCCTGCCAAAAGTGGCTCATAAAATGACTATCTCGGTCACTTACTATATTCCAGGGTAAACCATGTAATCTGAACACCTCCTGGAAGAACAAGTCAGCAACCTGTGTCGCTGAGAAAGTGGTTGTAATCGGAAAGAAGTGGGCAAACTTCATAAGCCGATCCACCACCACATAAATGCAATCCCTACCTTGAGCTTTAGGCAAGCCCACAATAAAGTCCATAGAGATGCATTCCTATTTCCGCTCAGGAATGGGCAATGGTTGCAGTAACCCTGCTGGATAGGTGTGCTCCTGTTTGTTCTGCTGAGAAACAAAACACTCTCTGACATACTGCTGTACATCAAACTTCATGCCTTTCCAAGTGAATCTCTCTCGTACCTGCCTATAGGTTTTAAAGAAACCCGGATGCCCTGCTAAGGGAGAATCATGAAAATCTCTCAACACCACCTGACGAACACCTGATCCTGGAACCAACCACACTCGTTCCTTGTAAATGATCAACTCATTCACAAGTGTATACTTGCTGTCCTCTATGGTCCCATCAATAAAACCAGCAACCCACTGATCCCTGACATACTCTGCAAGAATTAAGTGCCTCCAATCCTCAGATATGGCTATCATAGAACCCAAGTGAGGCCTCCCAGAAAGTGCATCAACAACCACATTCTGAGTACCCTTGATATAGGAAATATCAAAGTCATAGGACTGCAGTTTACTAACCCACTTCTGCTGTCTCTCATTGAGATCACGCTGCCCCAGGAAGTACTTCAAGTTGTTATGATCGGTTTTGATACAAAATTTACTACCAACCAAATATTGCCTGAATTAGCCAAAGCATGCATAATGGCTAAAATCTCCTTATTATACACACTAAAGACCCTCTCAGGACCCCGAAGCTTCCGACTCTCAAACTCAATAGGGTGGTGATCCTGAGAAAGTACTGCCCCAATGCCCTCACCAGAAGCATCACAACGCAGATCAAAAGGCGTAGAGAAATCCGGTAATGCGAAAATCGGGCATGTAGTCATGATCAACTTGAACTTCTCAAAACACTCTTGTGCCTTAGAGGTCCACCTGAAAGCACCCTTGCGGGTCAGATCAGTCAAAGGAGCTGCATGCCGTTAAAAACCCGCAACAAATTTGCGATAGAAAGCACACAACCCAATGAACCCCCTGAGCTGTGTCAAACTCTTAGGAACCGGCCAATCCAGGATAGCTCGGACCTTATCTGGGTCCATACGTACTCCCTCTAAACTGATAATGTGACCAAGATACAACAACTCAGTCATCCCCAAGGCACATTTAGACTGCTTTGCATATAAAGAAGCCCTATCCAAAATATCCAACACAGTGTCCAAGTGAGCAAGATGATCATCCTGTGTCTTGCTGTAAATCAAAATGTCGTTAAAGAAAACTAGCACAATCCTCCTCAACTGGCTATGGAAAACTCTGTTCATAGTAGACTGGGAGGTGGCTGGAGCATTAGTCAAGCCAAAGGGCATGACTGAGAACTCGAAATGTCCACAGTGACATCGGTAAGCTGTCTTCTCTATATCCTCCTACCGCATCTGGATCTGACAAATCAAGTTTAGAGAAGTAACATGCCCCATGCAACTCATCTATAAGCTCATCAATACGCGGAATAGGATACTTGTTCTTGATGGTCCTCCGATTCAGCATACTGTAATATATGCACATCCTGAGGGTACCATCCTTGTTCTTCACTAGAACCACTGAAGAAGCAAAGGGTGATTTACTAGACCTAATATGCCCCATGGAAATCAGCTCTTGGATAGTCTTCTCTATCTCATCCTTCAGGCGCTTAGGATGCTCTTGGATAGTAATCATGATGGGCTTAGTGCCCTCCTCCAGCTCAATAATGTGCTCTATACCCCTATCAGGAGGTCTGCCATGTGGTAAATCACTTAACACTTTGTTGTGTTTAGTTCTCAATTCCTGTATCTCAGGGTGATAAACTAATTTCCCTGACTCCTCAATGGTGGGTAAAATTCTACACTTTGCTGCCCACTCAATTGTATCATGTCAAATGAGACGTTGTATCCGTCTAAGGGATATAGTCCTCAAGTTCTCTCGGATTGCCTTGAGTATGTGTTTCTGGCCATCTACCTCAAACTTCATCTCTATATCTTTGAGGCTGAGATAAAAAGTTTCAACAAAATGTAACCAACTCATGCCCAAGACTAAATCGGTGCCACCCATGTCAACAAAATAGAAACCAGCTTTGACCTCATAGTTATTCAGTCTCATGGGAAGATTGGGAATCACTGTCACATTTCAAAGTATACCCATCTGCCACCTCCACCCTAATACCCTCAAACTCCTTAGCTTGTATTCCCCTCTTGGAGACCAATCATGAATCAATAAAGTTATGCGTAGCCTCGGTATCCAATAGAGCAATGACCCGCTGCCCTACTAAGAGGCCCCTCATCCTGAAAGATCCCTCCTTCTGCATGCTAGAAAGATATACAACCTTAAGGTGGGAATCCTCTTCCACCTTCTCACGGTTACCTGTCTCTTCTAAGCCATCCTCTTCTGGACCAATTTGCTGTCCTTCAAAATCAGCATGGTGTTCATCTTCATAATACCATTCCATGAGCCTATTTCTACCTTTAGGCTTCAATGGGTATTCATGTTTCTCGTTATAAGGAGCCCTGCAGTAGAAACACAATCTCCTTCTCCTCAAATCACTAAGTGTTTCAGGATCAAGAGGTCTTGTCACCGGTTTTCTGAATTCTGGTCCATCATTCTTTTTTGGGGCAGCCTTGTCATCATAAGAGTAATTTGATGGTCTTGGAGGAAATTTATTGCGTGGAGTAGAAAACTCCAAATCTCTAGCCTTTTTCATAGCTAACTGTAATGAATTAGGGTCAAATGACTTGACCCAACCCCTAAGAGGTTCCACTAACCCCTCAATGAACAACATGACACTCTTCCTCTCTGATATGTCATATACCATAACTGAAACCTTTTGAAATTCACCAATAAAGGTCTCCAGGTTGTTTATCTGTTTGAGCTGTGCGAGCTCTTTGAAGCAGGACTCCGGGTCCTTCCTGTCAAATCTCTCCACTAACCCATCCACAAAGTCCTGATAGGTTACAATCTGATCATGGGGCAATGATACCAATCCATGGTACCACTAATCATGCGCTAAACCATCAAGATGCAAAACAACAAATTGAATGGCGTCCTCCTCAGACATAGGACACAAGGAAAGGTATGTATCCAAGCTCTGGCAGTCATCTTGCGACTCCCATCAAAATGTGCTAATGTTTGTTTGTTGGAGATCCTAATTTGCATGCCTGTGGCGCCCATCTGTTCTCCCCTTGGAGCGTTCTCGTTTCTGAGTCATGAAACGATAAAAATTAAGATGTTGCATTACTTCAGTAGGTAAAGTGTCCCACTCAGTGTGCAAAGCCAAAATGTCTTCCGTAAAGGAAGCCTCCTCATCAAAACTGACAGTGTTTGCCTCTGGTCTCAAGAAGGTAGGACGCAAAGGCCTATCCTGTGTACCTGTCAGGTCTATCCTGGACCTACGTGAACTAGCTGAAACATTCCTTCGATCTCCGTCGCTGCCCTGATTCCGAGGCAAGGTAATACGCTGTAAGGTATCTGAAAGATTCTGCAGAACTGTAACCATCTGTTGTTGGCCAGCTGCCAACTCTTGCTGACTGTGAGGAATATTCCTGAATACCACAGTTGACTCTCTGTCATCATCATTACCTATATTATCTGGGATTCTGTCTCCCATATTTCCCTGTTCTCTGTCACCAGGTGGTGGTGAATTACGGCCCCTGCGAGTGTAATGATAACCTTGTCTGAATCTATCACAATCCATAATTCAGACCACTTTTCTGAATTGGCTGACAAGATATTTTCTCTGATACCACTGTAAAGAACCTGCCTGGCTCTTTGGCTAAATTTCAATATCACATTCACTTCTTACCAATAGCAATTCTATACTTTACTTTTAAAAAAATCAAATATATGTGTTTTGGTATTTTTCCAATATATATATATATATATAAGACCAAATAACAACTACGCTAAATGGCTTGCAATTTCCTTAAACCAAATACAAATAGAATGCAGCTGTAAATACCATTTCACTCCATGAGCAGCCATAATTGAAGATTGTCCCTTATAATTATGCTATGCCACCTCCAAATTCTCCTAACTAGTTGGCCGTTGAACTTTCACTAATATTCACGGCTTTGCATGCTGGCCGTGATATGTTTCCTACCATCTGCAATGCTCAAACAGAAGGCATGACATGATAACATTGATGCGTTGAGGCTTGAGAAAAGATGTCGCCAAGTCTCTGAAAACCTGCTGTTCACCCGCGATGTATCTTGAACTCACACAACTGTAATTTCTTTGCTAAGCGATTTTGGGATTAAACAACCAAAACGTTTGTATCCAGAAGTAATACGCACAATTCACCAGATATATAGCCCAATTCAAAGTGTTGGAAGACTTGATCGAATTCACAATTCGATAAGTTCAGAATTTTCAAACCCTCAGTTTCTTCAAAACACAAGTTTTTATAAAAGCAAAGAATGAATCCTTCTTGGTTTCGAAATCCTTATATAAACCATAGCTTCTTCTTCAAGCTCGAATTCACAAAGCTTAAGCCATACATTTCATATAACTTAAACTCATTCCCTCCAAACTTAGGATATAAGCCCACTTAATGATATCCACTTAAAATAATAATGTCTCAATTAAAGACTATCATATCATTAAATAATAAAGATATAACTTATAACTCCAAGATTAATCAAATAGGGAATATTTAATTAATCCAATTGATTCATCTCCAAATCCAACTGACACTGAGCACTGAATTCTACCATCCCAAAATAGAAGCTGGCAAGAAGCGACTTACTAAAAATAGAAAGTCCTGATCCAGAGACCCTCAAAACAGAGCATTAGCCCACGAGGGTCACGGTGATGCGCTAGCAATCCCGTCCCACAGACAACTGCTAATTCGGGGACATCACACAGAAGAATATCAAGTCCATGATATTTATGATAACATCAAGTCACCAAATTCAAATATACAGAAATATCAAATCCATGATATTCAATATAACATCAAGTCCATGATATTAACCAACCAAGAGTCTCCTCGCCTCAATAGATATCAAATCCATGATATCAAGAGCTTTGGCCTAACGCATATCAAGTCGATGATATTCACCAAATGCTCAGAGCAATGGTCTCTAGACATCAAGTCCATGACGTCCACCATATACTCAAGTGTGGATCCCTGATCCAAGAGATATCAAGTCCATGATATCATCGAGCATTGGTCTAACGAATATCAAGTCCATGATATTCACCAAGTGCTTGGAGTAATGGTCTGCCAACATCAAGTCCATGATGTCACCAATACTCAAATGTGGATCCCTAATCCGCAAGTCTTCAAGACTCAAAGAATATCAACTCCATAATATCCAACAAAACATATAAATGTGAACTGCCACAATCCACATATGAATCAAAAAGTAAGCATAAAAGAATGAACTCATGTAACCTTTGCCACAAAGAGATATGAATTC
Source organism: Thuja plicata (assembly GCA_018584345.1). NCBI lineage: Eukaryota > Viridiplantae > Streptophyta > Pinopsida > Cupressales > Cupressaceae > Thuja > Thuja plicata. The sequence goes on from MU225700.1 coordinate 546,007, forward strand.
TAAAACATAAAAGGAGATGTTAGTACAACAAACTCATATTTTCACCATGCCAAGTTTATTTTTGAAATGTTCAATTTTGTTCCTTGCTAAGGGTTTGATGAGAATATCTGCAATTTGTTCATCAGTACATACATATTCCAATTGAATGGCCTTTCTTTCCACCATTTCCCTGACATAGTGATAAGGAATCTCAATATGTTTGGACCTATTATGGAATAGGGGGTTAATAGCAAGTTTAATGCAACTCTAATTGTCACAATAAATAACATGTTGAGATTTTAAGATCGCTGCAAATGTAATAGCACTCTCTAATTTTCTGTGTGTTTCAAATGCAACAATCTTTCTTGCATTTATATTGAGAAAGAGACTAGGAGAGACATGTCCCTTTATGGGGCATGTCTATTCATTATAATTGTTAATGTTTCATTAATCAACCATATATTAGGATAATATAAGTTTGCATAATATATATTTAATAATAATACATATATATATATATATATCACATATATACAAATACAATATATTATTATTAATCAATATCAAAGTATTATATGATCATATGACTGAAGCTACAAACATTAACACTCCCTCTTAGCTAGGGAGGATGATGAAACAAAATGTGTAGTGGTCTTCCTTGTCAACACTTATGACCCTCACAATAGCTACACAAACATTAACACTTCGTCTTAGCTAGCGAAGATAAAATCCATCAAGGTAATAAATTCATTAATTTTGAAAGAGAGAAAATATCACCTGACTGTGATATCATGAGATATGGTATATGCAGGAATATCAAGTCACATGATATTCACCATAGCTTATAAATATCCATGATATGTGTAATGAAATTGTCTCATGATGTCTTCCATATGGATACTAAGTTTACGTAGAGATATGCCACTACGTGACATTTCTCATATGATCCAGTCAATGTGTAATACTAAGTTCAGAAGGATCCTAATATGATCCATATGTATATAAAGAAATTTCATAATTTGCGATATAAAGGATCACCTAACATGTGATACCGAGTTTTACATATCACCTAACATGTGATATGAGGAATCACCTAACATGTGATACCCAGTTTTACATATCACCTAACATGTGATATGAGGAATCACCTCAGATTGTGATACCTAGTTTTCACATCACCTTAGATCGTGATATGAGGAATCACCTCAGATCGTGATACCTAGTTTTCACATCACCTTGGATTGTGATATGAGAAATCACCTTAGATCGTGACACCTAATTTTCATACCACAGATCGTGATATGAGGAATCACCTCAGATCGTGATACCTAATTTTTATATCACCTCAGATCGTGATACCAGGATATAGTAATAAGGAACATTACATTCCCCTTACATATAAACCTATCATGGTATGTGCACTGACATATCAAAATCTCCACCATAACGCATCTCCATTACAAGATCGTCACCTTGCAACATCAAATACAAGTGTTCATTGTCTAAGAAGTCGTCACCTCTCAGAAATGTACACAGGATGGATGAGCCCATAAAGTCATACATCAACACATATGACAGAAGAAGTTTACACATTAAACATCTTATAAGTTTACATATATATCATTAAAGATTATAATGCAAATTACAATTTAATCATACTAAGACCTTTCCTGAAGTATTCAATTTTCACTTTGGCAAGTGGCTTGGTGAGTATATCTGCTGTTTGATCTCCTGTACTGATATATTCCAACTAAATCACATTCCTATCCATCATGTCTCTCACATAATGATAAGGAATCTCTATAAAATACAAGATAATAGATCACATATGTTGAAACTCCTTTTCATCTAAGGCTTCATTCTTCAATATACCAAGTTTATCTTGAAAGTACACAATGCTCTCTCTAGCAAGAAACTTGGTGAGAATATTAGCCATATGTTCTATAATGATAATGTACCTTGAATAGCATATTTATGTACTATATCTCTTATATAGTTTGCATCACTCTTTGTGAATCCCAAGCTATCCAGGAATATCATGACTTAGGAGTACACATAAAGGCATCTCAGCCTACACACATGGGTTTCTATCCCATGAATAATAGTCTTCAAATTTCTATAATTTCTTAATCACTAGATAAACCATATTGACATGGTCTACTCCCTCTGAATCAAGATCCTCAGATGTCAACTGATGCAGATTCTTTATCTTCTCCCTTTGTCACAGAAGCCTACCCTGTTCACATACTCCAATCATGGAAGATATCTTTTTCCTAGAGGCTCTCATCATCTGGCACGTGATTTATTTGTTCAATGATCACAACATTATTTGCAAGAGCAATTTCCCGTACACAAATGTACTTGTCTGATTCAACAGTAACATGAGTGAATCTCATAAACTGTCGATTTATCCCCAAGCTTGGAAACATTAGATATTCATGATAATGTGGCTCCCTTATGCATCAACCTCCTGACCTTCTCATCCAAGGTTGCCTTAGATGAAATGTTAGACTCCCTCTGAATCTGAATTCTTCCTCTTTGAAGAAGCGTCTTCAGTCATCAATTTAGTCCTATGACTGCAAGCATCAAGTTATTTCTCCCTTGAATGCAATCTCTTATGTTTCTTGATCCGTCCTAAAAGTATTCCAGAGAGATTACAAATAGTTCATAAAACTAAACTATCTCAAAGAGAAATACCAAAGATAGAAGCATACAAAATTTTACTAGCCAATATTATAGCATAAATTTCAAACTCAAAAATTCATGTGCAATAATAAAACACGGAATACTTATCTTAAGTTTCAAATATTTCCTTTCGTAAGGTGAGCCCATATAGGAAATACCATGCATAAATCAACTCTCATCATAATTCCCCTTCAATGAATCCATACTCTTGGATGCTTTTTTGATATCGTAAGAAGGACTGTCATCTTTCCTCATATCCATCAATATTTGACTCCTGATGGGCTTTATGAAGATTTCGATATTTTTTGATAAAGATCAACCATGATTATAAGTAGCACTGGTGTTATCGCCAATCAGAGATAGATGTAGGATTTGAGAGAGTGTAATGTTCGCTGAGTATATCAAATGCTTTGTATTGATTTCAACACTCTGACTCGGGTACAATCTTTCAAATATTTCGCCTATGTTGTATTTCCAAATCAGCCAACTACAACACTCACAATTCCAATGGTGATGAATACTTCCACGATCCTCGATAGTCTGCAAGCTATCTTTCAAGGAGTGCAAATAAATTTGAATGTCTAGTATTACTATCTACGGACCATGATGAATATAAAATGACCATTTCACTTGTAGTCCAATAGATAAATGTCATGTGCTGGTATATTTGAATTTAATCTTTTCAACATGTGATTCATGATAATAGCACATCCAATGTTTAGAAATGTTAGTACATAACAGTGACCAGTAGATTCAATCTCCAAATGATACTCGATCCTTCCTCACAACAAAGGCTCCACTATTAATCTTTACAATGATGAGCAACTCCTCTCACTCATCAACCACAAGTCTACCTTGGAGCCTGTAGACATGTGTGTGCATCAATCACAAAACGTTCAATCCCCCGAATATGACCAATCTCAATGTCACTCATCGATGCCAACAATACCGATGACCAAGACGGGATCTCCGGCCTCACAGGGACTCTGCCATGAAGTCACCTTGGCGTTCGGAGTCGCCAAGGTGGACAACAATAGTTATTATGCTGAGACCCAATATAATATCTAACTGCTCCTCTCAATGTATACTCTGACGCAATAGACATATGCAGCACTTGAGCCTTAAATATTGTGATCGAACTTATGACAGCTCGATTAATATAGATGTCACTGGAAATATCCACCCCATGATGATGAAATGTAATTGTGGCTCCTTCAATACTTTATTTCAACAAACTAGGAACAAAGTGTTAATTCTTGCCGTCTCTTTCTGTCTCACATATGTTCGAGAAAGAACTCCCGAGCTGGTGATTTTCACACTTACTGATCTTTGAAATTAACACCCAGTGGTATTTGCATCCTTTATGCAAATAACAATGATTTTTTGGTGTTGTTACCCAAGCCGCAGTCAGTGCAATTTTGATGGAAACTCCGACTATCCTTCAACACTGGCGCTAGTATTTGGATTACCAGCAAATACAAGTTGTCGCTTCAACACGACATATGAATGTCCACACAATTGAGCAAATATGAAATGGCACTCTAGACATCTCTCCAACATATTGCTGTGTGAAAACTCCCCTTAAACAACCGTAAATATCACAGCTATAGTCTGCAAATATTATTGCTAAAGTCCTAAAAGAATATCATCTGATTTGATATAAGGCAATGCTTAGGCAGAATCACAGATTCAGAGACTTACGATTATTGCCTCCACAAGCTAGTAGTTTTTTTGTATGTGCGTGTGTATTCCAATTTTCTGGTCTTTAATTTGTCCACACTCGATCGCATAAAGCCTTTGCATTTAGCCAGTGCTCCACGAATACTCCTAAGCACAATAACTTTGATAATGGTACTGATCATAGCCAGACTGGAATAGATCTTCGATTTGTATTCACGCCTTCCTAATGTCTTTAGCAAACTGCCCTAGAACATAGGAACCACCCAACAACACTAGAAAGATCCCTAAGACTAAGCTGCTCTGATACCATGTTGAGATAGTAGGATCACTGCAAATGTAATAGTACTCTCTAATTTTCTGTGTGTTTCAAATGCAACAATCTTTCTTGCATTTATATTGAGAAAGAGACTATAATTGTTAATGTTTCATTAATCAATCATATATTAGAATAATATAACTTTGCATAATATATATTTAATAATAATACACACACACACACACACACACACACATATATATATATCACATATATACAAATATAATATATTATTATTAATCAATATCAAAGTATTATATGATCATACGACTGAAGCTACAAACATTAACATAACAGTAGGTTCCATAGGTTGTCCAAACTGTCCCACAATGAGTTTTCTTAACCAAATGGCTTCTCTAGCCCCGAGAGAAGCTGCAATATACTCTGCTTCTGTTGAACTCTGAGCAACAAAATTTTGTTTCTTGGTGAACCAAGAAATCATAGCTGATCCCAAGCTAAAACAACATCTGGATGTACTCTTTCGGTCTGTAATGCACCCTGCCCAATCCGAGTCTGTAAAACCATGAAGTTCCAGTTTTACATTTTTGTATAATAGACCATACTCAATGGCCCCACGAAGATATCTCAGAATATGCTCAGCTGCACTGATATGTAATTGTTTAGGTTCTACCATAAATTGACTTAGGGCATTAACAACATAATAGATATCAGGTCTAGTGTTGACTAGATACATAAGAGATCCAATAATCTGTCTATATAGACTAGCATCTGCTACCCCAGAACTAGCCATAGCTTCTCTCAACTTGAGAAGGTTGGTTTCCATAGGTGTGGACATTGGTTTACAATCTATCATACTGAATCTTTTTAGAATATCAACCGTATATTACCCTTGATTCACAATAATTCCATGAGATTGTTGCCACACTTCTAAACCAAGAAAATAATGAAGAAGGCCTAGATCCTTCATTTCAAATTCCTTTGCAAGGTCTTGCTTGCAATCTACTATAAGGTATTCTTCTCCTGTGATTAGGAGATCATCTACGTATAGCACCAATATCAGTAAGTCTACATTTGATATCTTGAAATTGTGATGACCCTATTTTTAGCAGGTTGTGGCAGTGACTTGGTCAGCTCATCATCGCGACCCTCGTGAGTTGATGCAGGGTTTTGAGGGTCCCAGTTGGCAGACTTGCTATTTTTAGTAAGTCTGGACTTACTATTTTTAGTAAATCAGTTGGTCAGTTTCTATTTCTGACCGGGCAGTATCGGCAGTGGTCAATTCTCCAGACGATATTCAGTTGTGCAGTTTCTTGGGCTGGGGACTTACTATTTATAGTAAGTCTATTTTTGGCAGTGCAGTGATGAGCATGTTGGTCAGTCAGTATGGCAGGTGTTGCAGGAATTATCATCAGAATTATTTTTGATAATTAATTGTATTAATTAATAACAATATGTTATTAATTAATAATAAGGCGATATTATAATAATAATAATACTTTATTATTATTATAATGATTTAGAAGTTTATATTATGAAGAGCAGTTAACTGATGATGGTTTTTGGAAACTATGGAGAGCAAGGAATTATAAATACACTCATTTGTGAAGTAAAGCATCGAACATTGACTATTGAAAATTGTTCTTGGGAAGTGTTCCTAATTATCTGAGCCCTAGCTGAAGGGTCAAATTAGTTTCTCGAAGACTGATTCTTCTTGAGCTAATAATCAATTGATTGCTGTTGTATAATCAATTATCTCAATCGATTGCTGTTGTATAACCGGTTGCCTTCTTCCTTCGTGTTGTTGTATACGGGGAAGCTCTGAATTTCTGGAAATAAACACTATTGAATTCAAATCTGCAGAAGAGGCTGAATCTTCTCAACAAGAGCAAACCAATCTCATTGGCCATATCACCCTGGCTACAGCTAGAACCTGCTCATTGGTCTTGTGCGTGAGAGTTGGAGGGAAACGTAGATTGCTACTCGCCATCCTCCTCCCGCGGGTTATGAGTCGAGCCGTGCATCCATCAGCTACCGCGGATTGTATTCAAGGTGGCGGAATTGCATTGACTGCCACGTGAGGAACAAGAGAAGCTTGGCGTCAAACCCTGCCAAGTTCGCTAACGACAAAGGAGTGGACGTGTGGCGCGGGGTATCGAAACTTATCATGCTAGGCAAGCCGCGGAGATGCTACACTGGCTGCGTCCTATCTATAGCATGGCGGGGGGGCTGTAAATTGCTAACGTGGAGTTACAACATAACCAGCAGCATCAATGCCTGTGCGTGGAAATAGAATGTTGGCACTCAAATATCAAGGGACGTGTGGAACTACCGAAACACAGGTTTTCTTCCCTTGTATTTTGTATTTTTTGGAATCAACAAGAAACAACACATAGTGAAAAGTGTTTGTAATTCATGAGCAAGTATTTGAAATAAATACATATATATGGAAATGATTATTAAAGAATAAATTCAAATGGGCAAACATTATGTTTATTTAATGTAGCAAAGATATAAAAACTTTGATTTATTAGAGAAACTTGGATAAGAGCTGCACCAGGTCTTTACAGTGATTGCCTGCCAACTGTTTGACAAAATGTCAATCATATGATTTGCATAGAATGTAATGTCCCCATTTTTGTCAGCATCTGAGTTTAAGAGATTAGCCTATTATTGCGTATAGAGGATCTTCTGAGGCACAGACTTGGCTTGGGAGGGTCTTGTCTTCCCCACAATTCAGTAAGTTACAGGTTGGTCTTCGTTTGGCTCAAATTGGACTTCGTTTGAGCTTAGTTTTGGTGTGCTTACTATTTGTGGTAAGTCGGGTGTTGATTGAGATGGACCCTTTCTATTTTTGGAAAGTGCATTTGGCCACATGGAGAAATAATAGGTGTGAATCCTATTTCAGACGACATATTAAAATGATGAGTATTTTAGGAGTTATTAAATTTTAGTGGCCAAATTATTATTAAATCATTAAATGGCTTATTATAAAGTTATAAATTAACTTTATAATT
>MU225700.1:570308-581572 GCA_018584345.1 Thuja plicata
TTTAGATTTTTAAAATTCGACTATCTTTATCCTCTGTCGAAATCATCTTTGTAGCAGGTCTAAATTCCAACATTTTCTGAAGGCTTCGATTAGTTAGTTCTATTTATTTGTGTCATAAAGCTTCCTTCCTTTGATATTAAATATTTCTAAGCGTTTTGTTGTTGTCGTGGGCCTTCATAGTCAATGGTATTAAATTGAGTGTAGGAATTTATGGGAAGCTAAAGGCTTTGATTTAATCTTTCTCTCTTATTGGACGATTGATGATACAAGAAATATCTCCTGTGAAGCCCTGGAACCATCTCTCTCTTGCCACACAGGACATTGTGACTATTCACTTAGACCATTGGGATTGTTAACGAAGACACCACAATATGAGTGTGCATACTTGGGACCGCTGTGGATACTCGCCTGGGCACATTGTGTATGTGATAAATTGGGAGGAATGGGTCTGTCGTGAGGATTGAATCCTGAGGAAAGAAAGTAAGAGGAATTCTGAACAAAGTCTCTTCCCTCCTTACGACTGTAGTTGAGTCGAGCCACCTCATTGGTGAGGTAAATACTGGTGTTTGATATACACTGTCATTTCCAAAACTGGACGCCGTGTGAAGCTATGACCGCATATACACTCGAATTAGTTATACCTAGGCATGGATGAATCCAGTAAGTCATTGCAAGGACAATAAAAATTGATGTGATGTTGTATGATCCAGAATTATATGTTGTTGTTCATCTCAAGATTGGTCAGAATTATATATCTTGCTCTGCCAACAAATACCAGCATTGCTTTACTTCAGCCTGTAACAACAAAGTATACATTTTATGTTGAACAGTGACTTATTCATTATCCTATGATTACATGCAAAGTATTTGGTGAAATGCCTCTATGGGAAATAAGAAATAGTTTCTGAATGTTAAGACAACCAAGTGATCGATGAAATGAATGTCCAGTATTCTTGTTGTGTTTTGTTTTGAAAGTTGAAATCAGAATTAGAAAATTAGCAAATACATCAGATTGAGAAGTTTGTCCAAGTGGGAATCATTTCTTGCGTAGGGTGACTGTGGGACAAATTTCTAGAAAATTCATCTCTAGGCAGTGATTTGAGTCATAAGAATTGGTGGTGGGTAATACTCCTATTCTGAGAAAAGATATTGATACATTTGTGACTAACGGCATTATTGTTTGGTTCTTTGCACACAATTCTATGGAATGGCTGAACTAGTAAAAGGGAATGAATAAATTGCAGCCAGAACCAGGGGTGCTTACCTAGCTGAAGTGGCGGATTCTTTCAGTGGTGCTCAAAATTTTCAACTTCTTTTCAAGCAATTTTAATCTTGCATTGTGCATATTTCAGTTGAACAATATCTTAGAGCTGAAGCCTTGTTTCAAATTAATAAACTAGACAGGGTTTGCCTGTTTCAATAGTATCTCTTTGTTAAGAGTGCATCGATTTTTCATAAAGTTTATCTCTAAAAACAAAAACAAAGTCATTAGGAGATCTGAAATCTAATATTTACTCAAAAGATTTTAGTGACACCTTGTATGGTGAACAACTTAGGGACTTGCAAAAAGAAAGGGAAATAGGGAACTGGCTATATTTGATTGGATTACAGTTGGAGTCCATGAAGTTACCTGATGGTGTTCTTTCTAAGTTGGAGGAATTAGATTTATATTTGTCTAAAGTTGACCAGTCTAATTGGAGACTTTTGAATTGGGCTTTACATCCCTCCATGCTTGTTTTGGTCCAGCATAGGTTTATGGAGCATCCTTGTGAAGAGTTCAGACTTGTAGTTGCTACATGTCTCAATGAGATTACACGGATAACAACTCCTAAAGCACCCTATAATGATGATGTGTTGAGGAAGGTTTTGCAGCTGATTGGGAAAAGCTTTCAAGGGTTACATGATGACAAAGGCCTTGCCTTTGTTACGAGGGTTAAGATCTTATAAATTATGACAAAGGTCAGATTATTTTGCATTATGATTGACCTTGAATGTAATGATTTAATTCATCAAATGTTTCAATGCTTCTTGACTGAATTCCGAAAGCATCATCCAGATTCCAGACAATGTGAGGACTTGCATGCACACCGTGATGTCCTTAATCCTTGATGAAATATGCAAGCAAATGCAATTTGACTTGTTAGCCAATTGGAGGAAGGAACAAGTTGTACCTACTATTGCTTACGAGTTATCAAGAAGATTGGTTGAACATAAAATTGGAAGGTTCAAGGAGCACATGACTGAAAATGAACTAATATCAATGGGCTTACAGGTTGCAGGATCTCCGAAAATGAGCAAGAACCAAATGAGAAGGGAGCAGATTTGTTTCACATGCCAACAAATCTGGACCCCTAATCATGTTTGTGGGGATTATAATGAAGATAAGGCAGCCAAAGAAATTCAGACCAGCATTGAAGAAGATAAGAATTTCACAACTTTGCCCCTACAAAATAACACAAGTATTGGTGGTGAGATGAATTCAGCTATTGTTAAGGAATGGGTTATACAAATCTCTACATTGGAGACTTGGAGGTTGTAATTGACACACTTTCTATTGAGGATAGTCTTACTCAATGTGAGAGCATGTTGGAAGAAAATGATGATTTAGCAACAACCTTGACTTTGCATACATATAAATCAAACAGGGATGCGAAGCCCTATGGTGACATTGATAACACCTGTGAAGGGTATGATGAATCATGTCTTCTTTATAGCAGCAACTCACTTAAGCATGATGGTGATTTGGATGACCAATCAGAAAATGCATTTCAAAATGACAATGATGAGAAGAATGCTTTGAAGAATCAGCTGAAAGTTACTGAAGGTATGATTGTTGCAGCCTTAGTGTGTCATGATGACACTCACAGGACCATTGAGAATCTCTATAGGAAGGCTCAAATGGAAAAGAGGCAAAGGGGAAGGGAACATGATTCTTTTGTTGCTGATTTGCAGGTGGTCAAAGCAGCCCTGGAATCTATGAAATCAGATTATGTGTTTGTTGTCAGGCAGGGATCATATTTTAAAGGTTGCTAAAGTATATGCTGATAAATTGGAAGAAAAGGAAGGCGAGGTTTTTAAGCTCATCAAAGAGCTTAATGATATACGAGAAATATTAGAGCATACACAGATTGCTCTTCAGGAAGCGAAAAATCAGATTGTTGCCACTAATCAATACAGGGAACAAGAGGACAAAGGAAGGTCTTAGTTTTTTCAGGAATTGATTAAGGAACTTGATAGCATACAACAAACTTATGACTTGGATAGCTGTCCCAAAAGATCAAGTAACAAATTTTTGGATCAGCCAAAACTTCATTATGAGTTGGATAACTTTCATTTGGTTGACAATTTCTTGTTTGAGGTGTGTGGTGATTGGACCTTTGATAATCCACTCTTTGAGTTAGATGGGGAAGTTTTTTTCGATTCCAATGGTGAGAATGAAAGTGACTGCATGATTTGGGACCCAGGTACAATTCCTAGTGATGAGGGATGGTCACAGGATTGGAGTAGTGGATTAGTTTCTAGCGTTAATACTGCTGCCCACTTACCGATTAGCCTACACATGAGTTCAAATTTGGATAACAGGTGAGCAGGATGGATTTTTTGGTTCAGCAGATGAGTGGTTCCGAGTTGAGGATAGTTGGTAGATATGTTTTGATTAGAGAAAATGATTTTTCAGCTGCTGCCTTACCTGTAATTTCTATGAATTCAATGGCAGCTTAGATTGATTACTGTTGTGCTAGTTCCTCCCTAGTGTGGGTGTTGACTTTAGAGTACTTGTATACCTTAGTGCAACTAGTTGTGGGGCATTTCTTGGGCACGACTCAATTATTCTTCATGTCTATTTTGGATAATTTGAGTCATTATGGTCACTTCATAACATCAGTTTGTGTGCTTCCAGTGAGTTGGGTGTGTTGGAATACTCATTTTTCCTACACTAGCATTTGGAGGCAAATGGTTGATGACAAGTTTACAGTAATTGACTGCACTTGTGGTACTTGGATCATGATTGACATGATGGCTTACGAGGTGGTCTCTTCTGAGTTATCATGGCAAAATACATATCATGGCTTTGATCTCAGCGCTCTTAGAGTTTTCAGACCTACGAGAGTTGTCATGCATTACATCAACAACTTAGGTTGGGTTGACATGTTTTATTTCATGCCTATGGTAGGTGTTATGTACTCCCATGGGAGATCACTTGCAGTTGGAGAGTTATTTAGTGATGATAGCTTTTTGGGGTACTCTTATCTCTTCATATCTGACGCTCATGAAAGTATGATCGTTTGGGATCTTGGTATTGACTTGCTTGGTACGTTATTTCAGTGGGGGTTTGATGAGCGGCCTCACAATTTCAGGCATGTTATTTTTATCAGAGTAGAGCAACAGTCTAGTAGAGCAGCATTCTTGAGGTTGATATGGGATCCAAGTATTTGGTTTCAGTATGCAGTTGTAGATTGCTTGAGGGCAATCAATCTTTGGGAAGGGAGGATTGTAATGTCCCTTTTTCTAGCCCATTCATCTTGATGTGTCATTATCCCATTTTTGCCTTAGTCTCGTGGGCTAACCAGACTTTGCAGGGATCAGAGTGAGAATTGGCTTAGGTAATTCCAATTTCAGGCCAATCAGATTTGTTTCCGTAGGGTTTCCAGATACTTATTATTTATAATAAGTCTGCAGAGATCAATATTCTTGGCATTTCAGTGTTGCACTAGGAGCGTTTCGTCAAGACCTTGGCAACGAGCTATCACATATGATAATCCGAGTCCATCTGATCAACAATTTTAATGCCTGAAGATTCAATGATTTATTAATAAAGTGACTATTAAACTTAAGCTCATATTATTATATCACTTTATTATTATAAGAGCACTTTATTCATTTTAGCGGAAAAAAGATATTTTAAAGGGAAATAAAGAAACAAAGAGGGGAACGTGAAGAGTCACCAAGCTGTGCTTAAAAGAAGAAAGAGAGCTCATTTGCATTATGCTTGGTTTTATGATTTGATTATTTTTCTCTTGTGGAGAGTTCTAGGAAGCTTAAGCTTTCAGCAGGTTTGAGGATGGAAACCCTCGAGCTTGGAGGCAGTGGACAAAAACTCATTGTCAGTTGGAGACATCATGTAGGTGTTTCACATTGTGTTTTAGGTTCATATTCTTGTATCCAATCTTGCTGTAATTTTCTGTAACTACGATTGGATTTTTGTTATTGTTCCGCTGCAGAATTAAATGCAATATCGTTTATTGAAACTTCATTTCAACTAGGTATTTGTATTTTGCTAGATAAATTGGAAAACATTTGCACATAAATTATTTGTTAAATTTTGGGGAAAATATCCATTGGGGATATTACACGTTTTGAGGGACTTACTATTTATAGTAAGTCTGTGGATGTTAGAGAGAGACCCTTACTATTTTTAGTAAGGCAGATGGATGCGTAGTGGATGCAGTGGTTTACTCCCTAGTTTAGACGACTTGTCAAAATAATGAGTATTAATAAGATATTAATATTTTAATGGCCTATAATGATGTTTAATTATTTAAGGTATATTATAAAGTTATAAATTGACTTTATAATAAAGTGGGGCCATTTGAGGGTAATGAGTAATTAATACTCATTGAAATAGTATTAATGATATAACATAAAGTCAACTTTGCATCAAAAGGAAAAAAGTCGAAGTAAGTAAAGGGACTTGTGAGTGAAGATTCATGGTGAAATATTATAAAAAAGCCTTGGAGAGAAATCGAATTCATTCATGACTTATGCATTTGATAATCTTGTTTTGTGAGGAGCGAAGATTGAAACAAGGGTTTCAGAACTACAGTTTGAGGAATTGTGAATTCTTCACAATCTGTAACACTTTGAGTTGGTGAAATACCCAATGATATTGTGCAATTGGGAGATGGTTTCATGCAAGAGCCATTAATGAGCTTCAATTCATAGTTTGGATAGATTATCAGATCTGATTGAAGGACATTTGCAGATTTACAAATGCTACAGGTGTAAGAGTGATGGAACACAACTTCTAGAGTTTATCTTGGAGCTTCCTAAGGCTGCCGTATAGAAAAAACCAGGTACGTGGTGTATTTTCCAGCATTGGCATGGGGTTTCATGTTAGGAACATCTAGTATCTACACCACCATTTTATATTATATTGGACGTCCAGCCATTATAAAGAATTCTAGACAGATTGGAGGGGGTTTCCTATCAATTTCCAAGTGGTGCGGTTGGATGCCAAGTTTTTATCAGTTGCAATTTGATTTGAGAATTTAATAAATAATTTCCTCTTACATTGTAATATGATTTCACTTTATAAGAAAAGCATCTGGTTTAATGCTTTGGAATTTAGTTTCATAATTTTCTTTTTATGCAAAGTTATTATCTTGTCTGGCAACACTTTATAAAAATTCAAGGAATTGCATATTCATTTCAAAAATGAGTCACATATATCATTTGCATAGCAAATTAGTGGTCTGGCAGAGCTAGAACCTGCATGGGGTTCTTACAGATTTCATATATTACCTAAGAATATGGTGTGCCCCCTTAAAAGAATCGAACCCCTTCCTCACTTCACATGCCCACTTCACGAGCTAGTATAGGCAACTGACACAATGGTACAGCCTGCTAAAACTTCAGAATTCACTCCCTATAGCTCAGGCACAAAGAAGGGTTTGTAAAGCCAAGAAATAATGATGATTTACAGAAACACTTCAAACAAGATTAAAATGCTCTTGTAAATATGATCCGTTAAGTACAACCAGCATAGTGGATAGAATGGCTAGCTCAACAACTCCGTCAGCTCAAAACTTTGCTAAAAGGGAAACTTGCCAAAACATCAAACACTCTTTTCAAATAAACTCATCAAGACACATCAAATGTACACATTATCAACAACAAGATTGGAAAGTTCACTTGTAGGCACAACTGTGACTCCTCTATAAAACCCTCCAAGACTAACTAGGGGATTTTTTGTCCTCAAAACCAGCATTTCCAAGAGGTTTTCGTCCTCGAGAAAATCAGAGATGAACACAAGCTCTTTCAAATGCAAAGCAAAAATCATATCATTTCTAACCTCCACAATGAGCTCTCAAACTCTTTTTATATCATTTTGTAGAGAAACTAATAATGAATTAATACTCTCCCTTTTTTCTCTGCAAACTCTTTTATCAAATTGCTTAGATGTCCTCTTATAGGCACAACTTAACACACTTTTAAATAAATAATTATACTTTAGTTGCATTTTTAATATTTCCTCCTTAGGATGACTTACATTATAATTTTATAATTAATTAAATAAACCACACAAGTTGCAAAAAGCATTGAAATTAAACAAATATCAAATTTTGATCTTACCTATATGTTTTTGAGGATTTAGGATGATGAGAATTGAAGCTACTTGACTCCTTTCTAGAAAATAGGACGCTTTTCCAAGAAGTTTGGGGTTTCCCAAAAGGCTAGAATTGCATTCTGAAAACACAATGAGGCTCAACAAGATCATTTGAACTCATTACCATGAACATCACCACTGCTTCACTAATTCCATAAACTCCAAGAACTTTGGAGTTCTCTCTTGCTCACCAACTAGCTGACATGAAAACTTGGAAAATATACTAATTGTTCACAAACCAATTATGTTTGAATATGTGACATTGCCATGAACTCGAAAAAACATAATGAAACAGGAGGAAATGCGATATTAACTGATACGAAAAAATGTCTTTGCATAACATACAATCATCTATATACCAGCAATAAAAGAGTTGAGTTTCCCATGAGCTGTCCTTTTTAAATGTTTCTTCTTTTCCTCAAATGAGTATTTCAATTGCTCTTTGTTGAAGAAGTATAAATGCTTTGCATGAAAATACAGATATGGGCTTCTTGAACTTTGAACAAAGTAGGAAATAAGAATACCTGCTGGCTTCTAGCTTTAGTTTGAAGAGAATAAACTATAAACCATTACCTTCCTCAGATTTTGTTTTGGATCTGAAGAGCCTTATTTACAGCAAAACATAACTTTCTATATATGGTAATAAATGATTTGATATCATTTTTGTTACAGGTTCTGATAATAGGAAGATTTATTGGGAATCCATCAGAGCAGACATGGCACTGTATGTTTGGTGACATTGAGGTTCCTGCAGAGATCATTCAGCAAGGTGTTCTTTGCTGCAAGGCCCCTGTACATGCATCTGGAAAGTTACCTTTCTGTCTAACAAGTGGCAATCGAGAAGCATGCAGTGAAATTAGAGAGTTTGAATACCGTGATAAGTCTCAAAGATATGGCAGTGAAAATGTTCCAGCATCCTTAGATGCAAAGGAAGGCCATGAAGAAATTTCGCTGCAAGTCAGACTTGCTCGCATGATTCTCTCTGAAAGGAGTTGTGATTTGCCATTGTCGATTATTGAGAAGAGAGATTTTCCAGAGCGCAAAGATTATAGTTTATGGTTGGAAGCTGTGAGTGATGACCAGTGGGAACAAATTGAGTATGCAGTTGAAGACGGCGGCGAGCCTCTTGCCTACACAAAGGAGTGGCTTCTACAAACTTTCCTAAAAGAGAGGCTCTGTCAGTGGCTTGGATATAAAGTTAAGGAAGGGGAAAAGGGTATATCAGTTCTCAACAAACATGGGCATGGTGTCTTGCACATGACAGCTGCGCTCGGGTACGAGTGGGCGATAAGTCCAATACTGCATAGTGGTGTTGGTATTAACTTTCGAGATGTACATGGATGGACTGCTCTTCATTGGGCTGCGCGCTATGGCAGGTGGTTTTTTATTTTTTAACTGGAAACATAAACTGTTGTCACCTGCTGTTGTGTTTTTTCTTCAATCTTTTTAGTGTTCACTGCTTGGAAATCCATCTCCGAAGGAATGATTATGGTTTTTGGAAAATCAGCAACGAAAATGCATTGTGATTGTTTTTAATAAAGAACTGCAAGCTTGCATCTAGTACATACATATTTTAAAATCTTTTAACTTCAAAAAGAGGTCCCTACCTGACAGGAACTAAATTTTAGCCTTACTTTCATTTTTAACAAAAAATGCAGGCATGCTTGAATAAATATTTTTGAATCTCTTTGTTTTTGTAATAATGAACATGATTTTGTTCTCTTTTGTAGAGAAAAAACTGTGGCAGCACTTATAGCCAATGGTGCATTACCAGGAGCAGTCACAGATCCTACGCCAGAATATCCATCCGGAAGAACTGCAGCTGACATTGCTGCAGCCAATGGACATGGGGGGATTGCAGGTTATCTAGCAGAGGCATCTCTGACGAGCCATCTGTCTGTTCTCACTCTTGGTGAGAATGAGATTTCAAAGGCATCTGCAGCTATAGAGGCTGACAGAGCTATTGAATCCGTGTCAGATAGGAGTAGCATCCAGCAAACAGTAGGCGTAACAGAGGATCAACTTTCTTTGAAAGATTCTTTAGCAGCAGTTAGGAATTCTGCTCAAGCAGCAGCACGTATACAGGCTGCTTTTCGTGCTCACTCTTTTAGAAAGCGGTCACAGAAATCTGGAGGTATATGCAATGAATATGGTATAACTGAGGCAGATATACAGGGAATTTCTGCTGTATCAAAGATTCAAAGGGCATTGCGCCATCATCGTGATCAAAAGCTAAATACAGCAGCTACTTGTATTCAGCGAAAGTTTCGTGGTTGGAAAAATCGTAAAGATTTTCTTGCTCTGCGTCAGCATGTAGTAAAGATTCAAGTATGTATTTACTTCTCAATTTACCATTTTCCCATTTTGTGTATTGTTTAGTTATATCTTAATGTTTGTCCCTTCATTGTCAATGTTGTCAAGCTCTATGTTGCTTAGAAAGGCATTAAATGAAAATTTTGCAGTTGTTATTTTACTTTCCACAGTTATCTCAATTTTGTCACAGCATGCAGGTGTTATCTATGTTAATTGCCTGTTTAACAATCCTAAAGTATAGATATCCTTTGCTAGAAGCATTGCATATCACAGACAAAAATTGATACCTTCTTAGTCCCCCATATATGGATAAATTTGTTTATGTTTTTTTTCCAACTGATTCTTAGTTCAACCGGTCTATCAAACTTATTAGTTTTTCGCTTGTCTGTTCAATGTTGGCATACATTTGGTTTTTTCTAGATATATGTCTTCTGAATTTGAAAGTTTTTCTTCTAAGAATGAGAAAAAACAAGTAGACTTATATTTGCGGTGAACCTGTTTTAATTATGAATTCTGTATGACAGAGAAATCCATACACAAGTTAATTTGACAATTTCTGCCTCAACATGAAAGGTAGCAGCTGGGCTTATATGTGATATTGAACTCGTTCAAGTGTGAACTCTTTATGGCTCAGAAATATAGATTCTCTTCGACAAAACATTGCAGCAGATATCTCATACATTTATTTTGGACAAGCTTCTAAAAAAGCATAGATACAGTGGTTTTTATTTTTCAAAAAGAACAGAATGGAGTGTTAACAATTTCAATTATGGAACATCCCTTTACATCAGATGCAGCTGGAGCTTATATTTACATGTATTATGGAACTATGAAATAACTGGAAGAATTGTAAGCTAAGTTGCCGGTTCAGATTCGGGTTCGTATGCGGGTTCGAGATTTGGGTTCAAAATTTGTCCAATTTTTTTTTGGGTTGGGTTCGTCCGTACAAGAATTAAAAAAAAAAAAAAAAAAATAAAAATAAANAAAAAAAAAAAAAAAAAAAAAAAAAAAATAAAAATAAATAAATAAATATATATATATATATATATATATATATATATAAACATATGCAGCAACAAATAAGTTCATACATTACTATGCTAATAATAAAGCAAAATAGCAAAATACACCACCACATATATTGTCGTTTTAGTTCAAATGACATAACAAAATGCCAATATACACCACCATATCAATGTTTCGGTTCAAAAACAATAATGCGAACATTAATAATCAGTCATCAGTGATCAAAATATCATCAAAAATCATCAAACAAATCATCGTCATTCTGCTGTTGCAGATTAGAAGCACAAACATTGCCACTAGCATCAGTACTAGCAGCCTCAAGATCAGCCTCAACATCACTAAGTAGCTTGCGATCACCATCATCAATTGCAAGTGCATCAAAGTGGGCTTCCAACTCCGTAGACTCTGGTTCAAATCCCAATGCTTTGCCTCCCCTTTTTTGTATGTATTGTCTTTGTGTGTTGTGAGCCTCAAGTTTGAATGCACAAAGACCAAGTTATCTGCCTTCTTGGAGTTTAGTCGGTTGCGTTTTATTGAGTGG
>MU225700.1:581622-598893 GCA_018584345.1 Thuja plicata
TTTGAATGCACAAAGACCAAGTTATCTGCCTTCTTGGAGTTTAGTCGGTTGCGTTTTATTGAGTGGATGAAGGAGTATGTGCTCCAGTTCCTCTCAGATGATGATGAACTAGCAACCTATCAAGATTACAATTTTGAAATTAGAGAGTTAAGAGTTTTGAATATAAATTGTTAAAAAATAAATTCAATATTTATCAACAAGAATTTAGAAATTAGAATCTTAAGAGTAAAGAACTTGTGATAAAATTTTGATGGCAATGGGTTGCAGCAACTGGTACATTTCTCCATGGAAGTACCACCATTTATGAGCATCAGCATTTTTCTTGTCTGCAAGAGCTTCATGAACACAATCATCGGTGCTCGCGAAACTCAGTAATTCAGACCTCACTGCAGGTCGTAGGTGCTCGGGAAAGAGTCTTCAAAGGTCTGCCTTGTACCCTTGAGCAACTTCAGGATCTCTATTTGGAGCAATTCTAGTGGTACTCTCACTAAGGACCGATTGGCTATAGTACTTGGGGCTCAATGCAAAGGCAAGTAGATGCAAAGGGGTAGTCATTTTGTTCCATCTCTCTACCATGATTACTTGTAGCTCCTTGAAGAACTTTTCATCATGATCTTCCTCTTTCTCATTTATGATATTTCTAATATCCTCAATCATGGAGTCAATGCCATCATATACCTCACCCAAGCAAGGCCTATCCATGTCAGTTTATCAAATCATGCTCAATATAGGCTCGGTGAACTTCAGAAGGTACTTAGCACGATCCCACCAAGAGTCATCTAGTATCAATGCCTTAATGGCAGCTGCCTTGGCACTATTAGATTGCCTCCATATGCTCCAATTAGCACTTGTTACCATTCTAGACAATGCCTCTTTAACCTTGACAAGGTGTCTCAAAACAATAGTGTCGGAGGCAAAGCGGGTCTCAGCAACCTATTTTAAGATCAAAACAATAATAAATTAAAATCAAGATTTAAATTTAAATTTAAAAACATAGAAAGTCTACTAAATTAAAGTGACTAGATTTCTAAAACATGTTTAAATTTTAAACAATTGAACTTACCTTCAAGAGCTCCAATTTTGAGATTTGTCTAAATATGGCTTGCGTCATATGGTGGTTCGTGACAAACATTTGGATCTCCTGTGCCTCTTCATACATATTTTTAATCCACTCAATCTTAGTGCCAATTTTTCGCAGCATTAGGTTGAGTGAGTGCACAACACAAGGTGTCCAAAAAATGTGTTTGAAGCGCTCCTCAACCAATAAGCCGACAACCCTACAATTCTTGCCATTGTTGGTTATTTTGAGGACCAACTTGCTCAATGGCTTGGATGAGAATGTTTGCAATGAAAGAACCGTCCTTCACCTCTCCTTCATAATCCACAACTTTTAGAAACATTGCACCTCTTGTGGACACTGCAATAACATTGACCAAAGGACGATTTCTCGCATCTTTCCATCCATCAGATACTATGGTCACACCTGTTTCAATCCATGAATCTTTGATGGGCTGCATGGAAGCCTCTACATTGATCACCTCTTTGTCCAATAAAGTGGTGCGCACCTTCTCATAAACCGGGCCCTTGAACCCCTTTGGAGCCTCATTAATTGATCTCACCATTTTTTGCCAATACGGTGAGCGAACAACATTAAACGCCAATCCACATGCATAGACGCATCTCTCTATGGTTTCCTCGGCAATGTCTCTAGCTTCATTTTGAAATGATGTTTCCAAGGGCCCCATTGCTCTCTTCTTTGCAATTGGTTTTTGAGGAGCACGCAAGAATGGATGGCCCTCTACAGGTGGTTCATTGGGAGTGGAAGTTGAAGACATAGATGATGTTTTTGTTTTTTTTTCCTAGCATCTTGCAAAGGATGACAACTTAACGTCCCAGTTGCTTTGTCTGCTTGTTTTTGCTCTTGAATATATTTGTTCACAATGTGGTTTGGAAGAAAGGTTTTAGGTAGTACCCCATTAACTCTTGGTTTCCTTGTACAAAATTTAATGCCCAGTTGAGGAATAAAGCACAAATGTGCTTTCACTCTACTATAAGAGCTACTAAATTCCTCTTTGCAGTGGCTGCAAATCCACACATAACCTCCTCCACCTGGCATTTGTTTAACCATGTCCACATATTTCCATAGTGGAGAGTGTCTGTCTATTTTGATGCGGGAGTTTTCGGTGTTAGAAGCACTTGCAGCCATTCTTTGAGTCTGAATGATGAATCTATAAACAACAAACAAAGCAAAAAAATATTAATATAAAACAATTACCTCTTTGAGACAACATTTATAATATTATTATTTATTAATTAGCCTCATTATGTCCTACGTATAGTATAAATATTAATAAGAATTTGAGGCTTGAGCTTGCGGTTTTGGGAAGTCTGAAGAATTTGAGCAAAGTTTGAAGAAAGAATTTGGGAAGAAGTCTGAAGAAGTTGGAAGTGTAAAGAATTTGAGCTCCACAATATAAATAATAAATTATAAAACGTTACTTACCTGCAAAAACACTGAGGAAAGAATTTGAGCAACGACCTCAAGTTTCAACTTTCAACTTGCAAAAACGCTGAGGCAGTGAGGAAAGACGGAGCTGCTACCAAAAATGCGGCTCATAATGGAGTAAAAAAGCCGCGTGACATAAAAACGCCATGATTTTGGGGTTAAACACGAAAGAAAACATGTAAAAAATAATTTAAAAAAACCGTTAAAAGTCAACAAAGTTGAAATTTCACACAAATTCACTCGAAATTCGTACAAGTTCGCACAAATTCAACCCGGGTTCACGCGCTCTTTCCTAAATTTGTTCAAAACAAACCAAAATTCGGCCAGGGTTTGTTTTTATGAATTTTCTGTGAATTATACAGAGAAATTTTGAATTTGACTCGAATTCGAATCGAGTTCGAATTCGGAGCGAATCAAATGGCGAATATGCAGGTGCTAGAGCGAATATGGTAACTTAGATTGTAAGCTGAAGTGCCCACCTTGCTTGATTTGAGCAGCGGAAAGCTTCTAGATTTTGTACTCGACATAGTATCCACCCTCACCATTATTTACAACAGCATTACCCAAGTTGGGTTAAATCTGATTATAAGAACTGCTAGAAACCTCTTCGTTATAAATGGGAAGAAATATGCCAAAAGAAATGAATCACCTTGCATTATGTTTTTCTTTAAGTATCACTTGGGTAAGGAACCCAGGATCTACAAAAAGTATCCATTGAAATGCTGGATTGTTGTAACCACAGAGGCTCCTCAGACCCCAAACAGAAGGTTTTAACACTCTTGACAGGCTCCATTTTTTGTATGAACAGCACAACTGAACAAAGCAACGAAAAACCCATGGATCTTTCTGCTTTATAAAAACTACAGCACTGCAACCAAAAGCCCACAAATCCTTCTGCTATATAGGAAAAATCCTTCTGCTATATAGGAAACTAATGATATCATCTAACCATCATATCCACATGTGTGAGTTTGTCCAGGGGAAAGAGAAAATCACCAGGGTCCCTCTCCCATTTCAGTAGCAGATAGTTTTGAGGTAGGTCCAGCAAATTACATAGGCTGCCCCTCTCCCAAATCCTTTTGCTATATAGAAAACTGACAGTATTTATCAGACCGTCATAACCATATGCTTTTCCATGGGAAGGAGAAAATTACCGTAGTTCCTCTCCTATATCAGTAGCAGATGGTATTTGAGGTTGGACTGGCAAATTACATAGACTGTTCTATACCTCTCCAAGTTTTCATACAATTAACATTAGCATAACTATAACCATTTTCACAGATTCCTGTCCCAGAAGGGAACTAATCTATATACTCTACAATTGCTGCTTGAGACAATTTAAGATTCAAATGAACAAACAATTTCTTCCATACTTTTGGACAGCTTTATCAGTCTTAAAAACAGAAGGGGAATGTGATTTTCAAACTTTTTATCAAATCTTCTCTTCTCTCTGAGCCCTTGAATATTCTAATGCAGCAGAAAGGCGCTTGCACTCATAGATAGCATTGCTGGAGAATTCAAACATTGGGCAACATCAAACAAATTTGCTTTCCATTAACCCAGATCCAAAAGTAGGGCCTGGAACACCCCATTCACATTTTACTGGGGTTTTTCCATCTAGTTGCAGCATTCAACGCCTCATAGAAGTATTTAATCTCCTGCATGATGTATTCATCTGTAAAACAAATGGTATAATGATGAGATAATGTGCTGTAGTGCAGAAGAAAAAAAATTAATGTTATTAATTTTATGAGAGGGGGAAGCATGTAAGATCATATTATTCCCATCATGTGAAATATTACATATCTAAGAAGAGCTTGATATTTAAATTTTTTGACATCTGTAGGGAGAGCTGGGAGTGCTAAATGTGTTAGGTGGAATAAACATGGGTAGAGGCTCCAGCAGGTTGCAAAGGAGGTACAGCATCTGGATCAGCATGGGTGGAAGAGAAACACAGTGACCTCTCATTATTACTCCAGTTCCATTAAAATTTTTAAAGGATTATAGAAAAAGCTTCCTGGTAAATAGTTAGACCCATATGCAATGCAGGAGCTTCCAAGTCTTTTTGCTTGGGATTCATATGTTGTGACTTCCGAGGTCACTCTTTATATTCCTTCTTTGTGTGGGAAAGATTAGTGATGTGATTTCCTTTATTTCAGGAATATTTTAGCACTTCGGCAGTTACTCAAAACTTTCCAGATCTTATTGTCTTTTTGCCTTTGGTATATCCATTTATATCTGTAGCCCCAAATTCTATCATCTTTCTAAGATCATCTATTCATAGATATATTATAAATATATGTACTTATATAGAGTAAATTCAGATTCCTTTGTTAAAGCTAATAAATGGCAAATGTCTTTAGTACTAATGTGATTCTGATTTTCATCTTTTTACGACTAGCAAAATTTTTAATTTGCAAAGAAAGCATTTGCTGAAAGTTTGAAACATTGAAAACCCTCTCTGGTGTAACACTCATTTTATGGCCCACATTCTGTAACAGGCTCATGTTCGTGGACACCAAGTACGCAAAAAGTACAAAATGCTTCTCTGGACCGTTGGTGTTCTGGATAAAGCCATATTAAGATGGCGCAGGAAGGGTACTGGATTACGTGGATTCAAGCCAGAGCTTCCTGAAGGAACTGAGATGGATGATGAAGAAGAAGAAGATGAGGATATTCTGAAAGTTTTTAGGAAACAGAAGGTGACGATGGCAGTGGACGAAGCAGTAGGACGTGTACTGCACATGGTTGACTCTCCAGAAGCACGTCTCCAATATCGACGTATGCTTGAAAAATATCAAGAAGTCAAGGTAATGTATTGGAATTTCTATTATGATTTTTTACAAAGCAAGATGAATAAAAGCTTGTTAGACATGTTTACTTTTACATAATAGCTATGTTTCTGGATGCCACGTCAATAGTGACGAGACTATACCATTTGATTTAAAAGTTAGTTTCCAAAAGTGCATGTGTACAAACATTGAAGAATGTATTCAAGAAAACAAATGCATTGTTTATAAATTATTATTGGAGCAATCAGAATGGTTCATCTTCAAAATATCATATCATTATCATAATTTAATTGGTATCAGAATTCAAAGCAAAGAAATACTGATCATTTAAGACCGCAGTCTTAAAAAATGGGATTCCAATAATGTAGATATTGAGATTCCTTAATTAGGAGCCATGACACCAAAATCAGCGTTAACTATTGTTCAATTTTGTAATACCTATGTTAGTAGTTAGTCATTATAGTATTATACAATTTGACTGTCTATTTTGAATATTACTGTATAGAACATAGCAGTTTTGTATATTTGTTTTGGAAATGAGAATATATGAAACTACTCGCAAGAAGCCTACTGACAGTCTTATTCTTATATTTGATAAGTTTTTTAGAATATTAAACTTGAAATGAATCAAAATGAAGCCCAATTTTCTTTTTAATCTTTTCCAAACTCCCTCCAAGTGGTTCGAACTGCATTAGGGTTTCTATGAATTATTTTTAATAGCTTTATTAAAATATTTCCCTCCTATGATTCGAACCTCAAGGCATTATTCTCCATTATTAACATTGGCCCCCTTTTATTAAAAATAACTTATTACTTTATTGCCTAGTAAAATTACGAAGGCCTTATTATATTTTATTCTAATAATAAAGTGACTATAAGTTAATTTTAATATTATTTTATTTAATCCAACTAAGGAAATATTTTAATATTTTCCAATTTATTTATAAAATGCTCATCTGGACTCAAAACTGGAATCTGAGTGAAGCCACCTGACCATGGATGATGTTTGAGTCCTGTAGGCCAACTGATAGTTTCCCCTTAAAAATAGGGATCCTCCCTAAAAAGTAGGGATTCCTCCTAAAATCTAGGAGATTGTCCCAAGCTATCCAAACTGGTTCACAAAGCTCCTGCGTGACTCCATAAGCCTCAATATGGGTCCCCTTTCCACTCCATTGGGCTATGGGAACCCAGTGATAGACCAATCCTTGCTCAATTGTCTGTCACCTAAGAGGGGAACATTACAGTCCTCCTTCCCGGGATCGTTTTCCCTCAATCAAACACCAAACAGCTCGCTGCTCCACTCTGATAAAACTGCCCGAACACAACAAATCATGAAGCGGCATGTAGGAATCCACGTGAAATATTGTACCAAGCAAATCAACACCCGGATCCCAAATCAAAATATAGACCCTGCTATAAGAGATGTAGAAGATGTATCTCAACCCAACACTATAAATTAACCATCCCTTGTATGTAGAACGTCAAAACAATGTGTAAATGAACTCTGACATGCCCAGAAACCAACACAAATAGCCACCTTGCTTCGTTGTCATAACTCTGACTAACAACAAAATTGATATCAAACACGTCATCAAACCAATGCCAATCAAAGAAAATCACCCCACACTCCATCTCTATCCAAAAGATACCTTCCTCAACATTCCCATACTACTGAAATGTTGATGTAATCAATGCCAAGTTAGTGAATGCTATATGATTCCAATTTGGACAGCTACTAGTCCAAAAGGAATTGAAGACTACGAAGTCACCAATCAACAAAGATATCGCTGTCATATCAATAGAAATAGGTGACATACTCCAAGTTGAAGTATGTATACCATCACTGCTCAATACAGGCGTCTCTAGAGTGACTAACCCACCAAGAGAGACATCCATCAAATCACTACCATCATCTTGAGTATGATCAACTAACCAAGCTGGAAACTCTACATTAGGCAACTCAAGTCCCTCAACAAAAGCTGTATCAAATTGCATAAATTCAGCTCTCATACAAAAGACATCATCAGAATTATCATGCACCATACTTGCTTCATGTAGACCATGCATAGTAGGAATGGTTCCATAACTTTCCTCATAACTATTAGAGGCAAACTTATGACAAAATGGAGTATATCATTGGTGTTCCCAGACTGACAATTATGACTAATTTCAGCCTTTCCCTCACTGCCTACAATATCTTCCTTTGCTGGCTCAATCTGTATACACTTCTTCCTAGGAAGAAACAAGGATCTAAGGTAATTTTCCCTCTGTTGTCTTGTTTGTTCCCTGTAATTTCCGCGATCTCTGATTAATTGCAATCTTTGTCTTGCTTGGGTAGCTCTACACAACAAATCTTCATTCAGCCTTTGACAATACTTTATATCTGCTGCCCCAAAGTATACAAAACTTGTTTCTTGATGAAGTGTATCACTCACAACAGCATGACCCATGATTGCCCCACGTGTACCCTCAATGGTAGAATGCAACTCACTGCTCTCTTCATTAAATTCTACCATATCTATGGGAAGAAAGTTATGTCACTGCAGCTATGAACTTCAGAATTACCTTCATTCCTTGATGATAAATTTTCAGTTGTTACAAGCACCCTTTCCTTGTATACTACATGCTCAACCTTTATATTGTGAATGCCAAAGTATGTGGTCTCAAACAAGTTGTCATCATGATGAGTGAAGGAAGACTCCATTCTACATGCCGAAATTACTACAGGTCCACCATTTGAAAGAGCCTTAAGCTCAACCTTCTTATTATCTGCCATGAACTCTAACTGTGTCCTCCTGAAATTTCGCATATACTTGCCAAGAGACTGTAACCATTGGATGCCCAACACTACGTTAATCTCACCAAGACCTACAACATATAAGTCATTTGTCAAGGTGTAATTTTAATGACCCGAACAGGGTCTTTCCCTCGTTTTTCACAAAAATATCTCATACAAATTTAAACATTTAAACACATGCAATAAACCATTGATTCGATAATAATAAACCAGCAAATATCCCAATAAAACCCTCAGCAAATATTATTGCGTAATACAACAACAATACAACAATAATGGGATTTCCGCAATCCAAAATCTGAACTACAATATTCAGCAGTATTATCAAATGACAAGAAGAACCTGGAAATGCAATGGCGAACTCTGCAGTGAATCCGCACCAGAGACGAACTGGGGCTACGTCCAATCCACCTCTGAGCCAAAAGGGTTTCCATCCTCACGATTGTATTCGAAGCCTGAAAGCTTCCTGATATCTCCAAGAGATGAATATCATATCAAAAACTAAGCATATATCAAATGAGCCTTCAATCCTTCTTTTAAAGCAATTGCTGTGACTCTTCAGTTTCCCCTCTCTGTCTTTTCATATTCTCACTTAAAGTCACTTTTTAAATAAATATAATCGTTGGTTATAAAGTGAAATAATAAATAAAGTGAGGAATCTTCTGGCATTAAAACGGAGGACCAAACGAACTCGGATGGAGACGTGTGATAGCTTGCCCGAAAGCTCTTGGCGAGACGCTCCGAGTCCACTCATGAAATGCCAGGAACACTGAGTTCTTCCTACTTACTATAATTAGTAATCACCCTGGAAACCCTGTGGAAACTGATCCGATTGGCCTGAAACTGAAAACACATAGGCCAAATATCCCTCTGATTACTAGCCAAACCTCGGTTAGCCCACCAGACCATGATGAAAGGCTAACTACAAGGCATGAAATAATGTGCCCCAAAAAGGGGACATTACAAATCATCCCTTCCCGGAGATTGCTTGCCCTCAAGCAATCAGTATCTGCATGCTGTGATCCTAATACCTGGATCCCAAACCAACCTCAGGGAAGCTGATCCACCAATCTGTCGTGGGAAACTGAAAGAGATATTATGCCCTGACTTGTGAAGCCATTGAGATGAGCCTAACTTGGCCTCATCTTTTAACCATCTAAATTTTAATCAATTACTGTGGAAATCATATAGTTGACATTTTGTCAAACAGTTGGCAGGCAGTCTAGTACTGGCTCTTAAACTGAATATCAACTGTAATAACTACTCTGGGCTTTGAGAATATATTTATCTCTCTATGTGCTTTGAATTTTTAAGGATATCAGTTTGAATTGTAGTTGTCACAATAATAGAAAAGAAAACTAAATAACATTTGAGTAGTAAATGCGATAACCAGCATGGAATGTCATTTATTATCCTTTGCATCAATCTCATACAATCCCAATTCTAGATTGGACTCAATCTGATTTCAATTTATTAAATCAAAACTATAGTTCGACGCTCCAGCATACATATTTATTGGTCTTAAGAACAAAACCCAAATACATAAAGAGAACCTGTAATACTTGCTGCAGTCTTCACGTGAGTCTTGGCGTGAAAGCCAGCTGCTGCTATCTCCCACGCGGCAGACTGATGAGTCACTAGCCGTCACCAGCAACACTAGGCACGTGGCCCCTTTCTCCCTTTGCTCAGCTTAGGAAACCCACGGGGAAGGGAACCGTCACCTCCCACGGTTAGTAAGCCTGTCCAGTAGCCGCGCAAGCTCCTTCTTTTCCTAACGCGGGCCACACTCCTTC
Organism: Thuja plicata; assembly: GCA_018584345.1. Lineage (NCBI taxonomy): Eukaryota > Viridiplantae > Streptophyta > Pinopsida > Cupressales > Cupressaceae > Thuja > Thuja plicata. The sequence goes on from MU225700.1 coordinate 591,511, forward strand.
CACACACGTTAATGCTGGTTCCAGTCTATAAATCGCAACACATTGATTGACGTCATCACTGGCATAAATGCCTCGCAGCCATGATAAGAGTTAACTCTATCTCACTAGATTATTAATATCCCATTCAGTGATGAAGCCCTTCAGATTGAATTGATAATTCAATGAACACTAACCTTGCACCTTTCACAAATTTTCAGAATTCAGAGCTTCTCCTATTCATATACAACAGCACGAAGGAGATGCAATTGATTATACAACAACAATCGATTGAAGACGAATTGATCATACAACAGCGATCAATCAAAGATTAGCTCAAGAAGAATCAGTCTTCGAGAAACTAATTTGACCCTTCAGCTAGGGCTTAGATGATTAGGAACAACTCTCAAGAACAATTTTCAATAAACAATATTCGATCCTTTACTTCACAAGTGAGCCTGTATTTATAATTCCTTGGTCTCCATAGTTTCCAAAAACCATCATCAGTTAACTGCTCTTCATAATATAAACTTCTAAATCATTATAATAATAATAAAGTATTATTATTATTATAATATTGCCTTATTATTAATTAATAACATATTGTTATTAATTAATACAATTAATTATCAAATATAATTCTGATGATAATTCCTACAACCCCTGCCATACTGACTGACCAACATGCTCATCACTGCACTGCCAAAAATGGCAATTGTCAAAAATGGCAACTGCCAAAAATAGAGTTACTATAAATAGGAAGTCCCCAGCCCAAGAAACTGCACAACTGAATATCGTCTGTAGAATTGACCACTGCTGATACTACCCTGTCAGAAATAGAAACTGACCAACTGACTTACTAAAAATAGTAAGTCTAGACTTACTAAAAATAGCAAGTCTGCCAACTGGGACCCTCAAAACCCTGCATCAGCTCACGAGGGTCGCGATGATGAGCTGACCAAGTCACTGCCACAACCTGCTAAAAATAGGGTCATCACAGCCATTCACTCAGCAACAAAACGAGTCTAATGCCAGGATCCCAAATCACTGCAGGATCGGTCGTACTAATCTGCTCTGTGCCGCCATCATTTTTGAGGAAATCCTCAACCAAACTGAAAACTTCACTCCGACTGAGATCATCAGCACCTCTACGGTCAAATGCAGGGGGGAACCAAACCTCCCACCAATCGACTCCTTGAATAAGTACCAACCGCAAGTACGTCCCACCTGGATCCCATAAGCAAAAGGACCATCCATCTCCCCAACTGGCTTAAATATCTTGTTGATCCAAGCCCATAATGAGTGAATTGTCCAAAATGTCCAACTGCCACAACACTGCCCTTCTAATCTGTAGCCCAAACCGGAATCTGCACCGAGGAAGCAAACTATCAAAGCTGCAGGGCATGACTTCCTCCTTCAAGAAGGGAAGTGTACCAAACCGATCACCTATCCTACACCTATACAATAATCGGAAAAGAAAGTCCCCTGTAGGTGGGCTGAATGGGAAGCAAAATGTATCCCATACAATGTGGCTAGAATGTGATGCACTAACCAACTCCTTTGGAAATCCTGGATCAGCATTAGGATTCCATAACTGTTTCTCTATACTCGGAGTCATACAATGCACATCCCTGTGTGAAAAATTTACACTATCAATCACAATCATCAGACCAAGCTCAACAACTGAACTTACCTCATTACTCCATTTTGGTGATCGAGATTCATCTATAGTAACTGAACCTGGGTCCCAAATCTTGCAATCAATCTCATCCTCGTCATGGGGATAGGAAATATCTTCCTTATCTAGCTCAAAAAGTGGATTCTCAAATATCCACTCATCACTCATCTCAAAGAGTAAGTTATCAATCAACTTGAGTCCTGTATTTTCACTATGCTTCATCCAGTCAACATTATGCTGGATCGAAGTATTACCTTTATAAGGGTGAATATTCTCATGCCTTAACTCAGCTGCTGCTACATAAATAGCTGATTCCAAAGATGCTTTATCAACCCTATTGTCATCAACCAAAGGACAAGATGCCATAGTGCATGGAGGCTCCTTCAAATTCTCAGGTAGCTGATCCATGATTGTGTCCTTTTCCCTCTTGTGGTCCCTATGAAAACCAATAGCTTCATCCCCACTAAGCTGCCCATATGACTGAATTTTGTCTTTCTTTGCATGCCCCTTTATAGGCTGAAACAAATCTTGCTTCCTTTCTTCCACATAATCCGCAATCGTAGACGCACCTGCCATATTATTTTGCTCAAAATCAAAAGAGCTCATACCTTCATGTGGCTGATCAATCACTGTGGTCTTTGAAAATTTCATGACAGCATACTCATAATTCTTCTTGTTATCACTAAGGCTTGTGTGATTCACACCCATGGATGCATCAAATGATTCTCCTTTTGTATCCTCTTGTAAATCTCTTTTTAAAGATGATTGAGCCTCGTTTGAGTCACTACCCACTGCCGTCATTTTATTCTTGTGAACCGAATCTGCTTGTTTATCAAACTCTCCATGAAGTTTTCTGCACACCTCCTTTGTATCTCCTTTTCTCTTAAGCTGCTGCTTTGAATTTGTAGAATCCCGACCAACATCATCCTCTTCTGGAACACCCATATGTTGTGCAAAGGAAAGGTGGTCGCGTATCTTCTTAGGAAGAGTGCAATACTTCTGGTGGCTGCTCATAATTGCATCATTTGTTGCTATGGCATGACGCCTCTTACTTGCACCTGTAGATGGTGATGAAACCTTAGGGGGTCCAAATTTTCTGGAAAGTGTCACTTAAATGATGCAATTCACGTTGGAGTTTTTGTTGTGTTTGTTCAAATTCTTTCCATACTTGTTTATTGCTAAACAACCCCGCCATGATGACCTATCTCGCTGTCCAAACTAGAAACCAATTCCAATTGTGACAACCTTCTACAATTCGGGTTCAGCCGCAGTGGTTTAAAAGAATCTCCTCTTGCAGAACAATAAGTAACTATGCCTTGAATTCAAAAGTCTCACAACTCGCAATGCTTCAGTTATGTGCACATGATTAATATGGATATTCTTAAAATATTGATACCAGTGATGTATAGCAGAGATGTGGTACTGAAATTCTGACCTGTTATTGCAGTTATAGTAACCTAGAACTTAAACAGCCAGAGAACTCAGTTACCCAGTATATGTTTGACTTGCATATAAAATCTGTTTCCTGAATATCTGAGAATTCATTTAGACATTCTTCTACAAGACTCCATTCCTTTCGGAATATCCATGTTCTATTCTAGAGAACGATCTATCACTGACAGCGACCTACAAACTAACAACAATATGAAGCGGCCAGCTCCTATTCTCCTTTTCAACGAGTGACCCAAACAATCTTAACCTTCCACTTTTGACAGTTCGGTAGTCAAGAAGAGATTCATGTTGCTAGAAAAATGAAACTCTGGCATCAATCTATATTATTATTCCAATGTATTATTCCTTGCTCAATCTGCCCTTATTCTTTGCTTTGAAAGTATGACATTCCGTCAAACATCTTGCATGCAAACTGCTGCCAGTTTCTTCTCTCAAGCATAGTTTTGCTTGTTCCTCCAAGTATGGACCACACACGTTCTCAAAATATGAACAACAATCCTCTATAGACAGTTGTAGCAGTTTTCAAGCTTCTTTTCTATGTCTCAGTTCCTTAGAAGGACTAGAGTCGGTGCTCTATCTCCCACTCGCCAAAAAGGAGAACAATAGATTTATTACCTGGACCAAGGACTATAAATCTCCTTTAGAATGCAAACAAGATAAATTCCCAACTCCTACATGCAGCCTCACGCACCCCTGATTGCCAACAAACTCCACATTTGTAGAAGTTGATTCATATTCTGCTCAGCCCGATGCAAAACTGGGAATGCACTCCAGCATCTCCCAACGTTTTATAACCAGCAACACTAATATTGTGCAGGAATTTCCAATTTCTTGCGTACTTGGCTGCATGCTTCCACACTACGAATATAACTCGTAAACACTCCAAGCAACCAAAAATCTGAGGTAAGTTACCAAATTAATCTCTGAATACTGGCAGGCATTCAACACACCATGGAAGGTCATGATATTAATCTGCCTCTGTCAAATATAATATTTCCGTTCCTACTATGGTCTCCAAACAAGGTTTATGACCAACTACAATTATTGCGCTGCAGCTGTAACAATGCAGTCCTAGACGTCTGCAATCCACTATAACGATCTTCACTAGACGTTAGCAAATTTGCCTGCACTTAGTTGGCGGGGTTGTCTATTCGTTTAACCTTAACATCCAATGTTTGTAATCTAACTCTGGTTTAGAATCCCAATATATGTGCAGAGAGGTTCATAACACAAGTTCACTAAATCACTAATGGTAATGATGCTTGACGGTTTGCGTAATGCAAGTTTCCACCTAAATCGTGGCCTTCTGTCTGCAGTCGCGTTCTGCTAAGTTAGCAGCAAACGTGCTTACTGGATTTCATCGGGTGTGGATGGCTAAGATCCGACTTACTTGCCACCTCCACTCTTACTCCCGTCGAGACCTTATGGCCCGTGCTGACAGTTCTGTTCAGTGTTACCCGCGGCTATGGCGTTGGGAGATGGTTTAGCTGCCTCTGTGCTCGGGCGCGGAATGATCTACTGGCTCTTCCACGTGATTTGCTGTTAGTCACGACACCAGACCAGAGTCTCGGTTTTACAGTTCCCTCTCACGCGGTGCTACATCCAAGGTGACTCAGCGTTAGCATGTGTTTTGCGGGTTGAGCAGGAGTTCATTGTGAGAGCCTTTCTTCCAGCGGCCCTTAATGGTAAAACCGTATGAGCTTCTAGTGTAAATAGTTCTGCGTTTTTTTGTATATCTTTACTCCAGCACCACCAGTTCGGATTTCAAATCTTTCTACCTTCCGAAAAAATATTATCACCATGCTAAAGATTTCGTGGCGACCCAATCTCCTTTCACGCGGTACTTGTATAATACTGATTTCTTTACGTAGAGATTCAGCCCCTTGGCTGACTGCTTGCTTGGTGCTGTCTTACTCTATTGGATGAGTGAGCAGGATGAGTGTCTGCCAGCTCTATAAAAATATAACTTTGATATTTCTCTAAAATGCAAGCCACGGTTTATTGATATTTCAAATGCTGGAAAGTTACCTGTCTCCTTGCTTGCCAAATCTGGTATTCTGAATACATAATACTGAATTTTTTTACTTAAAAACCCTTCTGTAACTTGTTTCTGAAGAAAACCTCACAGGCTGGCAAGATTTATGGCTTTGATACCACTTTAATGACCCAAATTGGGTCTTTCCCTCGTTTTTCACAAAAATATCTCATACAGATTTAAACATTTAAACGCATGCAATAAACCATTGATTCGATAATAATAAACCAGCAAATATCCCAATAAAACCCTCAGCAAATATTATTGCGTAATACAACAGCAATACAACAATAATGGGATTTCCGCAATTCAAAATCTGAACTACAATATTCAACAGTAATATCAAATGACAAGAACCTAGAAATGCAATGGCGAACTCTGCAGTGAATCCGCACTGGAGACGAACTGGGGCTACGTCCAATCCACCTCTGAGCCAAAAGGGTTTCCGTCCTCACGGCTGTATTCGAAAGCTGAAAGCTTCCTGATATCTCCAAGAGATAAATATCATATAAAAAACTAAGCATATATCAAATGAGCCTTCAATCCTTCTTTTAAAGCAATGGCTGTGACTTTAGTTTCCCCTCTCTGTCTTTTCATATTCTCACCTAAAGTCACTTTTTAAATAAATATAACCGTTGGTTATAAAGTGACATAATAAATAAAGTGAGGAATCTTCTAGCATTAAAACGGAGGACCAAATGAACTTGGATGGAGAGGTATGATAGCTTGCCGGAAAGCTCTCGGCAAGACGCTCCGAGTCCACTACTGAAATGCCAGGAACACTGAGTTCTTCCTACTTACTATAAATAGTAAGCACCCTGGAAACCCTGTGGAAACTGATCCGATTGGCCTGAAATTGAAAACACCTAGGACAAATATCCCTCTGATTACTAGCCAAACCTCGGTTAGCCCACCGGACCATGATGAAAGGCTAACTATAAGGCACGAAATAATGTGCCCCAAAAAGGGGACATTACAGTAATTTCCCATTTGTATGCAAAGTCGCGAGATCCCCCTAGTGCATCTCATCGAGAACCCATCTGCAGCTATCACACTAAACCCCAAAAAATCCTCTGTTTGCAATCCACACCTAGCGACCAATCCTCCTTCAATAAAGTTGTGCGTGGCACCACTGTCAACAAGGCAAGTCACACACTGCCCCTCAATCACTCCCATCAGGTGAAAGGGATGAATCCTAGGTACTCTTGAGAGTGAGGCAAGGATTACATTGGACTTGGCCAATGCTCCTTTTCTTCTAGCTCAACCTGTTGAGTCTCCTACTCACCCTCATCATTGTTGTCCTCTGAACTTATCTTCGGTATATGTTCATCTTCCACCTCTGAATGCACCTCAATGAGATGTGCCTTGCCTTTCCCAAGGCATCAATGTTCAGGCTCCCAAAGCATCGATGTCCAGGCTCCCAAGGCTCCTTACGTGAAGCAAAATTTCCTCCTCAAATCATTGTATCCTGAGAGGTGTTGGTGCACTCTTGGGTTGGCTAGGGGACCTTTGAGATGGCTTTGTGCTCCTAGACAACTTATCCTGCTTGTTGTCCTCAATTTTGCATTCCCCAAAATTGGGGCAACCCTACGCAATTCTCAGTTGATTGCTAGGAGTTTTTCTCTAAGCGTGTCGATGTTATGGAAGGAATATTTTTGAATGGAATCAGTCATCCCTTGATTTTGATTGTTCTATCTTCTGACTAAACGTCAAAGTCCTTTCTTGTTTTTCTCTTTTTCGCTTTGCGTCTTGTTTTCTGGTTTCCAGTATTGAGTGGCGTCCTGGGTTTTTCAGTAGCGTTGTGAGCAGTCTTCCGTGTTCTTCCAATGTCAATATAAGAATGATCTTTTCTGGTCGATCGCCTAAAGTATAAGCTTATTTTGTATAAGTAATAGATTTTAAATTCTATTTTAAAATTTTGCGCCACTCTGCGAAGTTTTGCTTAGGAATTTTAATAATAGCGCGATTCTGAATTGAATCCGTATATCAAATCGTTAAGATTCTAAGACGTATACAAACATTTTAAGTTCTTTAGCGTTTTAAAATAAATTTCTAAAAAACAATAGTTGCGTATGCGTATATTGTCAATAGAAATTTATTTTTATAATAAATGATGAGATTTATAAAAGATCTTCTAAATATGTATTATAAATCATTGGTGATTATTATTTAAATGAAAACAAGTTATTATTATTATTTTACACAAAAAATAGTAATAATAAAATAATATTAAAATTATAAA
>MU225700.1:604422-631537 GCA_018584345.1 Thuja plicata
GCACTTATTGATCCTTGTTCAAATCAAGATAGTTTCTTTGTTTAGATCATTTGAGCATCTTTAATTTAAGCTTTCTGAAGACTTTGTGCTTCAGGGAATTGAAATTACTATAGAGATTAGTGGCTGAAATACTCCAAGAACTGAAGACTTTGAGCTTCAGTATTGGATAAATAGATTAGATTACTGATTCGAGGTGAGGACAGGAGACTTTGAGCTCATTGTATCACCTCGTCTTTAGATAAATCAACCGTTGCCTCGTTTGATTGTTCTTACGTCAATCATCGAGTCACCGGCATTACTGTTACAAGGTGAACTGTAGGTGCTACAGTTCAGTTCTACTTGAAGCCACCTGCGGTAAGAAGGGAGCCTCCCCTATTGCTGAGGGGAGAGAGAAATCTCACATACTGCTGCCTAAAATACACATTTTGCAAGTTGTAGTCTTAGTGACTTGCAAAATATTTAGCCAACACTGCTAATAAGCAGGTGGTGGTGAAGTGTCAAGGGTATTGGGCTTAAAAGCCCTATCCAAACCTCGTAGCCTCTCTTGTTACTCGACAAAAAGCATCACTACGCGTCTGGGAAGCATCTCTGGGACCATGATAGCAATGCGTTGAAAGTCATTAATATAAGTCTCAACGTGACCAGTCTATCTCATCAATGTTAGGTCCCTGTAGTATAACTCCACATCCTTACAATCAAATCTAGCAATAAGTTGTTTTGTGAACTCTCTGTAAGAATGTATAAGTCCATGGTTTTGGGTGACCAACCCGTGGTGCCACCAATCATATGCCACAACCTCTAAGTGTAACATGGCAAACTGGATCGTCTCCTGCTCAGGCAAGGCTTAAGTGACAAGTATATATCAAGTTTGTACATCCAAGCCCGTGCACTAATCTTCCCGCTACCATCAAAAAGAGATAAGGTAAGCTTACTAGTTTCTTGCTTAAGATCTCGATTTTGCTACTGTCTGGGCCATCTATCTCCCCTAGCCCTCAAGCTGTCCCTGCGCTAAGCACAATACTGGTGTAGTGGGAAAGCATCTTTGACATGTTGTAGAAGGGCTCGCCATTCATCATTGGTTGCCATAACTTTGTCCTAAAACTCAACGCCCTCCAGTGGGTCTACTGGTGCCTGCTCCTCTCTAGGGGGAAATGTGGTTGTAAGGGCCTATTTGTTGTACGTGTGTGTGTCCTATCCCATCTAGGAGAGTCAAATGTATTGTCATGCAAGGAAAAATCCTTGCTACTCCCACGGATGCCTATAACTAAAACAACCCTACTCCCTCTGTCTCGTCTGCCATGCCTATCTCTGTGCCGACCCAAATCCAACTGATCAAGGGTATCTTGTAGCCTATCTAATGCATACACTATCCATGGGTGTGTGTTCACGAGAGTCCTAAACAACTCTTGGTCAGGATCCTCCTACTGGTTTGCCTTCCCTTTGCTGAGGACTTCTACAGCCATCATGTAAGTCACCCATACCTGGTGGATCTTTTGTATTATGATCGACCTATTCCCATGCTCTCCTGCAGACGTAATACCTGTATGCCTCAAATCTGCCCGAATGCATAAATGTGAACTCAAAACCCCCTCTGGCTGGTAGGATTATGCTCTGATACCACTGAAAGATTCCCAATTGGATTTCTAGACAAATAATTGATTGTTGTTTGACTTTTTGTCTTTGACTAGCATATGATGAAGTCTATTTTTTTTTTAGGTTTTATTTATATATGATTTTTTATTTTTTTTTCTCTTTTCTGATTTTTTAGTTTTTTTTCTGAATATGATGTTTGCAATTACACAGCTTGGCAAAAAATTGAAAATAAATGCTTGAAATAAATTAACTGTAACAAACAGTTCTGAAGCAAGACCAATTTCTAGTTTTTATTGTCAATCAAATAATTTGTAGAGACCGTACCAGGGCAATGGTCAGGAAAAGAACAACAACAAAGATGAATTTGAATTTATCAAGTAAAGTCTGGTACAAAATCAGTACTGTTTAACCTGCTGCTGCCACCCAAATGGTTCCACTAATTTTATCAGATCTGATGCTAATAGATGCTCATGCACAACTCGAAGAATTTGCGAGTTGCTGCAACTGTACGGCTGGCTATAAACTCTCAAGAAATGACTAATGTGCACCACAAACCCCAATCTGCAACTGTTGTAGCTAGTTTGACCCAAAACTAGACTGATGCAATGTGATGCTCCTCTAAAGATGACTTCAGCGCTGCCTGGAAGTGTACGGCTAGGCTACAGAACTTAAGAGATGTGTGCAACTGCTTGTAAAACCATCAATCTACATTTGACACCATCTTCTGCCCTAGACCAATCTGAAAAGTCATGTTTTCTCCAGAAAATTGACATCAACTCTAGCTTGGGAACGGTATGACTAAGTGCTGAGTGCCTGGAGAGTGTAATAGCTGCTGCAAGTACCACTGGTTTGCAACTATGATAATCAATATTTACCTCTTTCAATCTAATCTCTAATCACACTTTTGAGAAAGCTCCATTAATGCTCCAATGAAGACCTTGTGTAGATCTTCCACAACTATGAATTGGGATTTCGTCCAATTCACACTCTCTTCAAGGGTTTTCGTCCTCAAAGAGTCTAATCTGATGTTGAAACCTGATCTAGCCTCCAAATCCAAAAAAAATGCTGATGAAGAAATAACCTGGAATGAATCAAAATGAAGCTTGATTCTCTTTTTAATCTTTTCCAAACTCCCTGTAAGTGGCTCGAATTGCATTAGGGTTTCTACTAATTATTTTGAATGACTTTATTCAAATATTTCCCTCCTATAATTCGAACCTCAAGGCATTATTGTCCATTACTACCATTGGCCCCTCTTTATTAAAAATAACTTATTACTTTGTTGCCTTGTAAAGGTATCAAGGCCTTATTATATTTATTATAATAATAAAGTGACTATATAAGCTCACTTTAATATTATTTTATTTAATCCAACTTAGAAGATATTTTAATATTTCCCAATTTATTCATAAAATGCTCATCTAGGCTCAGAACTAGAATCTGACTAAAGCCACCTGAACATGGATGATGTCTATAAGTCCTGCAAGCCAACTAACAGTTTCCCCTAAAAAATAGGGATCCTCCCTAAAAAGTAGGAATTGCAACCAAAGTCTCCAGAATGATCTTGGAGCTTCCCTGATGCATTTTGATCAACTCCCAGTCAATCCCTAAAAAATAGGGATTCCTCTTAAAATCTAAGAGACTTTACCAAGCTGTCCAAACTGGTTCACAAAACCCCTTGCGTGACTCTGTAAGCCTTAGTATGGGTCCCCTTTCCACTCCACTGGTCTATGGGAACCCGGTGATAGACCAATCCCTGCTCAATTGCCTGTCACCTAAGAGGGGGACATTACAGAGAGTCTAGAAACAACACATTCTTCTCTGTAATTTCTGCAATGAATCTTCTTCTCTCGCAGCTCCCCTTGTGTTGGATTGCTTCCACAACACAATGTTCAATAAAAAATATTGTAGATGCGAACCACTGGAACTCTGTCCCTGTATTAGCCACACCAAGTGATGGTAGGATTTATTTATTTCAACGTGTTCTTGTCCGAAGTACTAATTCCTTAAGTTGTCATTTTGCAAATATCAGTTGCCTCCAATACAATATGAATCCAATTTGTGGCCAGGGGATTGCCTTAATTCTCTGCGCTAATAATCCGCAATTTGAAGCTCAAAATCCACCCTCAATCAGCACAAAGGAGTGTGACTTGGACTCTGCAATGTCTTCCACCAAATAGAGGAACTGGGGTTTTGTCCAGATTAAGGGCTTCCACTAGAGGTGTTGTTCTAGGGTTTGGAGAAGCAACTACACGCTCAGCGATGAGAGTTTTCAATAAGCATTAACCATGAATGAATGTCTCTAGCTATCGATGCCTTTTTTTATATACTTCACCCCAAAGTCGTCAATCCTCGCTCTGTTATAATCTTTTTGGTGACTTGGCAAAGAAAAATATTTCATTAGTTACCTTGCCTAGCAAGGTAAGTCAACCCAGTCGATAATGACTTTTTCACTTAAAGATGCCCCCCCCCACATAATAAACAAATATAAATTATTAAATACTCAAGCTTTTCACCTTTATATTAAATTATCACTTTATTCCCTGATAATAATTTTGTGTTCTAGCCTTTGGGAATAAAAGCAAAGGCTAGCACATTATTAGCATTTAAGCACTAGGAAAGAGAGAACATAACAGAGTGTGATCTGTTGGTAATGAAAGGTAGCAATTAATATCCAGATCCAGTATACCAATTTAGTGAAGAGATTAACAAATATGATTTATGGAAAAGGGTGTGATGGTGATCATAATAGCAACGATCAATTTAATTAAGGAATATTTTCACTGGTACTCAAATAAACAAAAAAGGTATTTGTTTGGAAGTTAGTTTATTAAGGAAGTGGTTCATAACCAAAGGGGTGTGATTCATTTCAAACCTGATCACTTTTCATATGAAGGGAAATGTCCTTAGGAGGTTTGAAGATATATATTGAGAATTCATCCCATTCTCGACAATCATTGATTACTTCTTATTCTCTTTACATCCTTATTGGATTGCTCAAGTGAGCAATTGCCATTGGCAGAACTGGTTGCATATATCTAAAGTAAGAAATCAGGAAGAGCACCAAAGACAAATCAGAAATGGGACTATATCGCTATTAGTGAGACCATATATATTTGCATATTTATAAAGACACATTAGGAGCCGAAAATCTTCCCATTGTTGTAAGCGATAGGAATATATTATAGTGTACTTCTCATTGTCATATCAGGGACAGCTACTAATCACATCAGTTGCATGATTCAGATTGCAATTCCAACTGCATAATTCATACTGTTTAGTAGAAATATAGGTTGGATATTATGATCAAAGATCATCTTTGCATACACCAAATTACTATATCAGAGACAGAAGTGATATATGTTCTCATAAATGATATCAATTGTATCATAAGGACAATCATTTAGAAAGTGGTATCATAAACTATTATTGTTGCAATCAAAGTAACGAGAACCGGAATCGTCTCGGAATCGGCAAGGCCGAATCGAATCGCGAATCGCCCATGAATCAGAATCGAATCGCCCATGAATCGGCAAATTTAAAAAACCCTTAACATTTAGAGATTTTAACAATTTAAAACTTATTTCATGCACCCTTTATTGAATATAACTTAAACACAATATAACATCATCAAATAGAAGCTAACATACATAAACAAGGAACATAAATGATAAATCCATCACATGCGTTACATATTTATGCAGCCTAGAAGCATGAGTTAAGATTGGTATGTCACATAGTATCATAAAAACATTTAAACAACAAAAACACTTGTAATCATAGCATCATGAATCATGATAATACCATCATATACCTCAAGTGCAAGTTCAGCGTCAAAGATTCAAGAATCAAAACATTAAAGTTAAATTATTACATCAGTTCAAGTATCATTGTTTTAAGTTCAACTAATGGATTAATAATTTATTGATATTCTTCTTCTTCATCATCATCATCTTCTATATGGAGCCTAATAAGACTTGAAGGTTAATTTTTCCCCACTTTTATCAGCACAGTTTCCACCCCAAATTATTAAATGGGGGTTTGGGGGCAAAGCCCTCAAGACGGGGTCAAGGGGCAGCGCATTCATCGAGAGTTAGTTTTCAGCTCCATAAGACATCAAATCATAAATGTATGTAAGATGAAAGACACAAAAAAAAGATAAAAAAAAATAGTGTTTTTTAAATTTTTTTGACTTGACAGCCAATTCATGCTGGTTCACACATGGGCGATTCAGGCGATTTTTGGATGAATCGCCTGAATCGGCGATTCATGCCGAAAAACCGCCGATCTCATTCACCGGCTCCCGAAAACCGGGGAGGGTGAATCGAATTGCGATTCACGCGATTCATGCGCGATTCTCGTTACTCTGGTTGCAATTAATTAACTTCAACCATTATCATTCTAAGTATTATAAGAGATCTCTTTGGAAGAAGTGTCTTGCAATTGAAATTAGTAAGTAAATTGTCCCTATTTCCTAAGTTTTAACAAAAGGGACATTACAAGTTGTATCAGAGCCTATGAACCTGCCAGCCTGTGAGGAAACATTTCAGATAAGCAGAAAATGAGGACAATTCAAGAGTTAGTACAAACCAAATGGTAAGATGAATCCATCCATGGCACAGTATAGAAACACTTAGAGAAAATGATTCAATTGTGGGGCATGCTAACATAGGCAAACGATAATAATGACCGAGGAGACAATATCAGAAATGGAAAACAATTCATCAACAATCAAACTCCAAAGAAGCATATGCCTACAACAAATTCTAAACCCATAGTTCCAGCATTCCCATCTAGAGTGTAACGTCAAAAAAGCAATGAACCCAAGTTGGTTGATAGACAAGATCAATTCCAACAAGATTGGATAGATGGAGGCCTACAATATGACATGTCTCTAAGAGACTACACAGATTTAAGTATGAAGTACTTACCTAAAAGGGATAAAGATCAACACTTTGGCCTATTGAGAAAAATTGGAAAGCTGAATTTGCCATATTTGGATGGCTCAAGGAAGTCTGCAACACAAGTTCAGGGAGACAATGATCTTTGTGGTTCAAATCCCACCCTTACCTCTTCTCAATAGATAGGGATGGAAGAAGGCACTAAAGAGGTTAAGTCTATTAAAGATAAATTAGGTCAAAGGTCTCTTGCACCCTTGGAAGAAGACATGACCTCCTCCACTCAATTAATAATCATTGAGGAAAGTAGTATTCTCTCTAAGGAAGGTGAATCAAAAAAGAGTGTAAAGAATTTTGAAACATTAGAAAGGGTTAAATCAAAAGGAATTCATAATATAGTCACCAAACAATTCAAAAGGCCAAAGATACAAAGAGAAGTAGGAGCAATTGATTCTCCATATGTTCTTTCTATCACAAGTGAACTAAGTACATGGATTCGTCTTATGCCTTTTCAAGGATCTTGCATTGAAGATGACATGGTAGTAATATAATTTGAGGATCATAATTCAGGCTTTGTGGAACTACTTAGTGATGAAGATGTCAACCAAGGTTCTCTTTCACCTCTTTAAAAATACATGGCATTCCATAACACATCATTGGTCGAGATTGAGAAGAGTAAATTTTCTAATAAAATGAATCAGAAATTACATCGTGTGTCCAAACTGATGTCTTTGAGGAAGATAAACAAATAAATGTGACCTTTAAACGAAGCAACTGAAGATAGTAAACATGGATAGGTCAGTGACTAGGTATCATGAGACCCTACACCAATACAAGCAAGAGTTGATAAATGTTCATTTTACAGAACCAGAAGATAGAGGAAGAAATAATGAATTAAAAGACAGATGAGAAAGAAAATAATGAAAGTTTGGATATCGATAAATTTAAGGATTATTCAACTTATGAATAATCCCTTGTTTGAGGTTGAAGTTCATAGGACATATGATAACCCTCTTTTTGAACTAGATAACACATTTACTTCAAAACCATGTGATGAGATTGAGAACAAAGCTTGGGATCCTGGTGCATTTTCCAACTATAAAACTTTGAGTTGTGTTTGAACTAGCAAGACAATATCGAGTGGTGTTATCATTAGTCACCATCCCAACAGATTGTATGAGAATACAATTCACAACCAATGTATGAGTGGAACTCACTGTTTCAGTCAACAATCAAATATCAAATGTTTAAAGGGTTTATGTACGACTATGCACATACTTCCTATGAGGTTACCAATTGGTGGTCAAATGGATTTTAAACCATTCATAGTGTGGAGGGAGCTAATAATGAGAGATTATCCAAGGACGATTCAAATCTTCACCTACATCACAATGAGCAGTGATTCCTATCAGCATTCTAGGTCATTCATGATCGCGATAAGTGGATCAATTGGGATTATCCTCTTGAGTTCTTGAGGAATTGTGTCAAGATTTTGTTCCTATGGATGAACCAAGTCTTTCCATTAGTCAAGAATAAGACTAACCATGACATCTATTTCAACTAGAAGATAAGATAAAGATAAATGTTATTAATGTCCAACAAGTGACCACAAACGGGTCAAAGGGATTGAAGAGTTGTACAAGAGCAAACAACAACTGGAACACCAAATGGCATCCAAAGAACAAACCAAGAGCAGCAAAAGGAAGGGAAAGAAAACTAGGTCCCCGAAGAACTTGGGGGGGGTGGGGGGTGGGAGGGGCGAGAAGGACCCCCAAGCCACCGAACAACTAGGGAACCGAGGTGACAGAGAAAAACCCCAAAACCGAAGGATAATTCGTAGAAGTGGTAGGGGGCGATGTTGACGACGCTGTCTCTGGAGGTGACCCACCTGACTGGAAGGAATCGATCTCTGAGAGTATGATATTCGGGGCCTCATAGATCTGGGAAGAGGAGGTGCGACAAGGTGCTTTTTGGTGCCACGCACCGTCCCAGGAAAGAAAGATGTAATGAGTTGATCGGCCAAAGGCCGCAAGGGGCGCTAAAAAGAGTGATCACATAGACGGATGGCCTCCTGCAGATAAAGAACAACGCACCTCTGATCCGTGTACATGAAGGAGGAGAGAGATTGAGCCTCCCTGAAAAGACAATAGAACCTGCCCCTGATCTCATAGTAGATAGGACAGCAGAAGATAAAGTGCTCATTCGACTCCACCTTGCCGAGAGTACAAAGCTGGCAAAGCCTGTCACACTTGTCTAGCAGGTGGTCAGTCTCAACACGAAGATGATGGGAGCCCACTCTGAACGAGCCCAGGGGAATCCTGAGGTAGTGCTGCCAATGATGACAAGTATAGAAAGGGCGAACAATGATGCCATCCTGGATCTCCAAAAAGTGCTCAACATAGAAAGCCATCTTCGGGCGAAGGCCCCCATGGGGGTTGACCTAGATGGTGTGAATATACAACAATATCATCCCTAATGCACCTGTTCAACTCCTGCCTGGGGGGAGGAGGTGGAGAGGGGCATCCAAAGAGTACTGGAACAAGGGAAGACGGTCAATCTCAATCTCGATAGTACTCAGAAGGGCAGCGACACTAGCAAGCTAGCATCGAGACCGACTGGAAGGAGTAGCCGAAAGAGCAAGGGACTTAGAGGAGTAGTAGGCAAGGTAGGGATATCTTTGGCGACCCTCACAAGAGTCGAAAAACCGTGAAGACGGTGCAAGAACCAAACGAGGTCGAAAATGGCCTTGAGCCTGAATGGACAAGCCTCGAACTCCGCAAGAACAATGTTGTGGGGTGTAGACTGTCTACATCTGATGAACCGCCGAAGAAGGAGAATCTGAACCCGCTCAATAGAAGCCCAGTTGGCCTCTAGAAGAGAAGGCCCCCAGACCATGGAGCCATAAAGAACAGTAGGCCGAACAAGAGTGTCAAGAAGGGTCATCTTGGTCGAGATGTCCTGGAATTGATGTCTGAAGCATTGTCTCTCAAGAAGAGCAAACAACCCAAAGCCCTTGTTGATCCGCGGCTGAATCGCGGGCCTCAAACTGAAGCGAGGACCCGAGAAGATCACCCCCAAGTAGGTGTAAGAAGAAACAATCCCGGGCTTGGAACCACTGAATGTAAAATGAAGATGAGAAGTTTTAAGGCAATTGAAGATCATTACCTTAGTTTTACCCATATTCATAGTCAACCTCCTCATATCACAAAATGAAGCCAAGCAATCTAACTATCTTTGGAGATCCTCGGGGGAGGATGCCAAAAGAGGCAATTAAACAATGAACAATGAAGATAAACAATGAGCACTTCGCAAGTTTCTAAAGAGGCAATTACAGTTTGGGCATGATAATCAAAGTATTGCAATCAGAGTGGCACAACGTCAACGTGATGATACACAAATAAGGATGATTTTGATGAATTTTGATAGGTTCATTAGCACCCACATGAAGCAAGGAATACGAGTTGGATCATTCTATATACTTGCCTAGGATCCAAGAATTATCATGACTATATAAGAATACTTGTGGGAAAGCATTTTCAAGGAGGGGAAACTATAATGTTTGCATCTAAACAAACATTATAGTTATTTCTCCACATCTTCACAAGGCATTAATAGTAAGGAGTATTGAGATGGTTTACAATAATTGATATGGATTAAGCATGACACCTTCGACAACATCCTTCAAGGACCAAATGATCGAATATGACAAATTGATACTCATCCTTTCATATGATCTTGGTTTGATTACATCAATACCAGACATGATATAGATCCAACTTTTCAACTAGACATACTCATTTTATTGATGATACATAGAAACATATATCGTAGCAGCTATTCACGAAGATCTCTTGTATGCATCGATCATATATAAAGATAAATCCTTATCGATGTCACTGTCATACAAAGGAAGATAATGAAGATATCATGATCATCCATCAGTTATTATCACTACAAAGAGAAGATAGAAGAAAGAGCTTGATCGAGCATCATCTGCCATCGTGTTAGATCAGCAAGCTGCAGATTATCTTCATCATAATGTATCACTCAGCAAAGTCAGATAGTAAACATCGACTAAATAGAATTGGTATCTATGTATAAACAGTCAACAAGCATTTAGTAAATCGATCATATATGAAGACCCGTCCTCTTCGGCATTACTATTAGATAAAGGAAGCTATCATAAGAATCACTCAATATTGCTTTGGATCATTCTTGACAAGCAAGGAGAAAATATATTATCATTGCACAAGAAGGATCAATTAAGGATCGATCAGGGATTGCAATCAGGAAACTACTAATCAGATAATTAGTTATCCAATAGATATCGATTAAGTAGTTTGGTATCAAACATATTGACCCAAGGAGAACACCATCTAACATATGTAAAATAGGATTATCACTATGTGATGTCCCCATCTTTGCCCTAATAATGCAATAGCAATAAATTACATATGAGGTCAAGGGGTGGCAGACCTTGAGCACCTCATGATAGTTAGGAGATAGTTAATAGCAAATTGTACATAACAAATAAGAGTTCAAGTGGATGATTTGCATGTTCTCTCCATAAAGAATCAATAAGCATCAAGTGTATCAAGGAAAGTCATGAAGTCTTATGAATAAGACAATTTTCGTAGTTGGCATTAAGAGGCACAACAGAATGTGATATGAGAATGAGTTGTGATCTAGGATGACAAGATCAAGGCAACAAGAAAAAACTATGGTGCTTAATGTAGATCATCATACATAAAGGATATTCATAGCAACACCATCATAATGCATCCATCATTGCAACGATCATCGTATGATGATAAGTTGATGAAGATATCAAGCATCATCAAACAAGCAACGTGATAAATGACATATGACAGTATAAGCTTTATCATTAGCATACCAAGGAGAAGAGCCCCATCATGATGAAAGAAGAATTAGATCAGCAATTATAATGTATTGATCTGCAAATAATGATCAATCATATATGAAGACCAAACAAAGGAAGATACAAGTGATCAATAATCACTATGCCTTAGTTGAATCATCCATATCAAGCAAGGAGAAGAATATGTTATCATTGCATACAATCAATCAAAGAATGCAATCAGCAATCTAATTGTCAATTATCCAATAGACATCTGGTAGCAAACATATCCATCAGCAAAGTTGGTTGATATCATCATCACAAAAGAACACAATCATCATGATAAATATCGATCTAATAAATCTGGTATCGATGTATGAACAGCCAGCAAGTATTAAGTATACCGATCATATGAAGGGAGATATTATAACATTCAATTGCTTGGATCGATTGAATCAAGACAAATTATTGATGCATAATCGACGAGGATGATTAGAGTATAGAGACTAGTAAATAACGATTAGTCTAAAGATAAGTAATGACCATTAAGTAGGAACGACGTGCATAATATACTGATCTGTGATTACAAACTGTAGTTAACAGAAGAGACTAAAAGGAATAAGTGCAATTAAAGGCAGGGATTGTTCAAGTGGAAAAGTGATTTGCATAATAAACTAATCGATATCATGAAGAGATACTATTTGTATAACAAACTGATTTGTTATGCTTGAAGAGGTATGATTTGGAAGAGATATGTCTCTTCAACAATCAAGAGTTACAATCCATTTGGTATTGCAAGGTACATAAGGAGATCAAACTCATTCAATCAATCATCATCGAGTCATTTTATCTCTTTTATGCATCCTTATTGGATCGCTTTATTGAGCAATTGACCTAAGTGTCAAACCGCTTGCATATATATCGAGTTCAATACCAATATTATTGTTGCAATTAAGTAACTTCAATCATTATCATTCTAAGTATTATTAGAGATATTTTTGGAAGAAGTGTCTTGCAATTGAAGTTAGTAAGTAAATTGTCCCTGTTTCCTAAGATTTGACAAAAGGGACATTACAAAATGTGATGGTTAACTTGAAACTTGATTTCAGATGTGATCAAACATTCCAAACATGATATATAAAGAAAAAATGAATAGCACTATTGGATTCTGTTAAGTTCTTAGATAAATAAGATAAGATAAGATAAATTTATTAATGTCCAGCAAAAGACCACAAAGGGTCCAAAGGGTCCAAGGGATTGTTGAAAAAAAGACAAAAAGCCAGCCCACAATAGGGACACCAAAAGGCGCCCAAGGGAAAACAGCCACAACAACCAAAGCAAACAGTAACAACAAAGAAAGAGAGAGGGGAAGGGGGCTACAACAAGACCCCCAAAACCCCACTACAAAACTAGAATAGAAGAGAAGAACCCCAAAATAGAAGGATAAGCCGAGGGGTTGGTGGTGCGCATGGAGCATCTCTGAGACTTCCTGGAAGAGGAAGAAGAAGAGGGAAATTTCTGCTGAAAATAGCTCCTTTGGGGTCTCACGGATCTGGAATGACTGGAAGGAGGGGGACCGAGCTGACGCTTGGTACCATGCGCTGACTGAAGCTTGGAGAAAAAGGAGGTGATAAGCTGACAAGACTGTGTACCAGCAAGGTGTTGATGTTGGAGCGAATGGTCTCGAAGTCTAATGACATTCTGAAGATAGTGGGCGAGGCATTTGTGATCTGTGAGCCTAAAAGAAGTGGAGAGAGATTGAACCCCTCTAAATAGGGAGTAGAACCTCCCTCTGATCTCATAGTATATAGGACACCGAAAGATGAAATGCTCCTCCGTCTCAACTTGCTCGATACTGCATAACTGACAAATCTTGTTCTTTCTGTCCAACTGATGATTTGTCTCAATACAGAGCCGATGAGAGCCCACTCTGAAAGAACCAAGGGGCATCCAGAGGGAATGTGACCAGTGTTGAGATAAGTAAGAAGGGCAGATTTTGAGTTCGTCCCGTAACTCCAAGAAGTGCTCAGCATAAAATGCCATCTTAGGGCGAAGGCCCCCGTGGGGGTTAACCCAAGTAGTGTGGATGAACTTCCTGTAAATGTTTGTTTTGATACATTTTTTTAACTCCTATCTAGATGAGATGAGGTAGTGAGGAGCATCAAGAGAATACTGAAAAGGAGGAAGACAATCCATCTCAAGCCCAATAGATCCAAGAAGGGCCAAAGCCCCAGGGAATCAACCACTGGCCCGATCCAAAGAAACAAAAGTAGCAATGGACTCAGAGGAGCAATAAGCGAGGTAGGAGTACCTGTGGCACCCCTCACGATAATCGGCAAGGCCACGTAGGCGATGCAAGAACCAAACAAGATCAATTTAATTACTTTTTTGATGAAAAATACTTTTGTTTGCAAAACTTATCAACATTTGAAGTTATAAAGGATGGTTCAACTTTAAATGAGTGTACCTAATTATTGGTGCAAAATTTAGAAAAATGGCTTGATCCATAATGCAGAGCTTTGAACCAGCTTTTCAGCAACTTTGAAAAATCAAAAGTTTGATTAGTGAGAAAAAAGTTATGCTTGTTTTTGTAAAACTCGTCCCTTAGGGTTTGCAAAGAGAGAGGGGGGCTGATTTATCTTGAACGCTTGGATTTTGGCACCCATGTGATAGACAATTATATAGGCATGTGGCTAGGTGCCTAAGTAAGCAATGCTCTTGGTTGTCCATATGACCAGGAGTTGGCAACTTGCAAAAATGGAAAAAAGCTAACGGTATATATATATATATATATATATATGTAAGAAAACAAAATAAAACAACGAATCGTGATTGCATATATCATGAAGATATTGTAGGATTGTAGTTAATATCAAAACCTCAACTCATGTTGTAATGTCCCGTATGGCCTACGACACTTCCCCAAACAGTCAATACCACCACGCACGGACAACACAAACCACCCCCTTACGGCCAACACAGGTCCACTGTATGGCCTTGCTTTCACTATACGCAAACAAGGCACACCTTTAGACGCGGACAAGGCACACCTCCGGACACGGACACAACACACCTGCGGGCAAGGCACACCTCCGGACGTGGGCATAGACGCGAACGAGGATAAGGCACACGGACATGGACACAGACGCGGACGCGGATGCAAATGTGAACGCGGGCACAGGCACGGACACGAACACGGACATGGGCACAGACACGGACATGGTCAAGATAAGGAACTTAGTGTTATTGATTTATGCCAGATCCGGATACAAGGTTTGATAAATTGCACAGTTATAATGGAGATAATCCTATAGAGGAACAAGTATAGAATTTCATACAAAATATATGCGTGATTATAGTAACCGAGATTCATAGGCAGAATAGGGTGAGGGATGATTCCCACTGAAATTGCAAGTACTATAGTAGGGAGGGTCTTATAAAGGGCTTCGGAAAGTTTCCCGAAGGGTTACAAACAGGCTGACATACTTTATTTATTATATTATTATTTTGGCCCCCTTTTATTTTATAACTAAATTAATTAATTAAAGAAGCCCTTTATAATATTATTTATTTTTTGGGACCACTTAATTAATTAATTCAATTAAGTTAATTAAAATTACGGACATTACAGTCCGCCCGGCCCAAAGATTGCTTGTCCTCAAGCAATCCGCAAACTCCAAGATCCCAAACCAAGTGTAGACGTTGGTAGCCATATTCGTTGAAATCTCCATGTTGCATCATGATCACATACACACTTGGATGTAGATGAGAAAAGTAAAAATCCATAAAGCTCTTGTTGCTCCACTTTGATATAAACTTTGTCATGCTCGGAGTCATCGGGATTCCACTGAAGACAATCATAAAACACATTGATGCTCAAATCCAAAGCCTTCATGCTATCATGCCAATCAATCTCTTCTGGAATCTCATAGCTCAGTTGCAACTTGTTTCCATGAGGAAGCCACTCACATGGAGAGATGACAATCATGCATGCCTCATGCCTAGCCAAAGGGTAAATTCCATATTCGATGAACCGTAGAGATTTCTCTTGCAAGGGATCATCGATAGAATCTGCATCTCCATGAAACTGGTAAACTGCTGGTAGAGCCTCCTCATTCGAAGGATCACTAATAGAGTCTGTATTTCCAACAAGTTGGTCGACAAGTGTTGGTTCGATAAAATTTGTGCAAGCATCTTCACCTTTTTGGTTGCCTTGAAAATTTGGATTTATTACTTTTGAAGGGACAATTGTTGATTCTTGCTTGTCCAAATCCTCCTATAGCTGTGGTGAACATGTGAATTTGTCTTCATTTTTCTTTGATTCTGATTGAGTTCCTAATTCAAGATCCAACTCCCGTTTTCTTTTCCTTACATAGTACCTATCAAAGGATTCAGTAGCCTTGATCTCCTCAGGCTCACTTGAGTATTCGTCAAAGATTTCGATAACCTCCTCATGCACAAGTATAGTATTTCCTGTCAGAACTAGATATTCTTCAAATGTTAGAAGATTCTTCCTCTTTTGATATTGGTTATACCACTTGGTGATTTTAGTGGCAGAAATTTCATTATCCCTTTGTTCCATTTATGTAATCATCCAAAGCATTCCACAGGCTGGCAAAATTTTGGCTTTGATACCACTTTAATGTCCCGTACGGCCTACGACACTTCCTCGAACAGTCAATACCACCACGCACAGACAACACAAACCACCCCTGTACAACCAATACAGGTCCTTCACCGTACGACCTTCCTTTCACCATATGCAGACAAGGCACACTTCCAGACGCGGACACGACACACCTCCGGATGCGGACAAGGCACACCTCCAGACACAGACACGGTACCCCTGCGGATAAGACACACCTCCGGTCGCAGGCATGAACACATATAAGGCACACGGAGGTATACACGAACGTGGATAAGGCACACGAACGTGAACACAGACATAGACGCAGACATGGGCACGCATTGTTTGATGATCTTATGCTCGTGGCCGACCTCCTTGTGTGATCGCACGTCATTCCATATCAATCTGGAGTCGTTCTTCATGATTTGGGTCTTGTCCTATTTTTGCACACGTTATGTTCTTCCCGCCTTGGGGAATGTGATCTCTTCTGGCCGACTTGTGGCTTGCAAACTTGTATATATTGTAGCCTTTATTCATTGTTTAGGTAGCTCTCAGTAGTAAGCCTTTTAGAGGTTAGCATTGAGGATAGATCTGGATTTTTGTTGTAATCAGCCATGTATGCCTTGAATGTAAATGACTTGAGTGCGAAGAGGAAATGCTAGAGAGATGGAATTGATGAAAGGATATGAGAGTTCAAGAATGGTGAAGCAAGAAAAGAAAAGAGAGGAAAAAGAAAGAGCAAGGCAAACGGAGTTGGAACAAGAGATTAGAGACATAAAGCAAGCATTAGATCAAATAAGGTTAGCGATGTAGAAGTGGCACTTACCAATCAAGAAGAAGATCTTATGGCCTATTAGAAGGATAATTCAAAAGGAGAAGAGACAAACAAGGGTTGCAACAATAAAAGAGGAGGTAAAAAATCTGTGAATGAGAGAAATTGGGGAATCTTGATTCACTAAGAATAGTCATTGGGGTTAAAAATGGGGAGGATAAATATCTATTATTATTTTGGTTTTTTTGGATAAATAGGTGTTTATAGGGTAAAGTGGTGGCACAATGAGGGGGGTTACTAAAGAATCTTGACTGAATATATTGTATTTTGTCATGTATTGAAAATAGATGATGGATATTATATTAATTTGAATATGGATGAATGGATATTATTTGGATATTTAATCATTTAATGGAAACAAGATTTACGGAGATAATTATTTTATTAAGGATGGATAATGAAAGGGGAAGTTGGAAGGGAATGAGGGAATGAAAATAGGCTATGACTAGGATGTGACAAGTGTTTTAGGAGATGGTGTAAAATAGGTGTCTGTAGTCATGTTACAGATTCAAAACTTCCTTACGATTTTCAATGGCTCTTCAAGGTCAATATATTTACAAAGATTGTTGGTTTTTATCATTTTTGTCACACATTGTGGTTTGATAGCTCATTTGTAATCGTGAATTCCAAATGGACATTACCATCCTTTTAAGTGGCACAATGTACCATTGCATTGATTGCGCCTTTGAAAATTATCATAATATGTCAAGCTGTCAGAGTTTAAGAGGATCAAAATGGAGATTGGAGGACCTACCAATAGGCTAGAGTTATATTCCCAGGTCCAGTTAGCTTCTTGTTTGGAGATTGGGCACATTGCTTCAGAGGCATTTTTGGTAGTAGTGTTGTTGCATTTTCAATTCTAGTTTGGTGCTTAGCTATTCAATGTTGTGTTTAGTTTTGGTTTCTCTTTGTTAATCGTTGATGAGTAATGGTTTATTAGAATTTAGAGTTATACTATTTTATTTCCCACCTCTTGGTTGACAAGGGGAAAAGTAGGTCTTAATGACCATTCATGATTGGTTTTGTTCCTCTAACATGTGTTGTTTGTGCCAAAGAAGAAGAGGCAAAGTTGTAATATACTAGCCCAAAATTTTAAACCCAAATACTGCAATATTCACCAGTGTGCACAGGAATTTCGTGAAATAGTTTGCGTTCCATCTGTTTTGGGTTTTGTTTCAATTTTCTTTGAGAGGTTTTATAGGTGAATAACGTATACATAACAACTTCATTCATACAAAATTATTGCATAATGGGATCACAAGGAAATTTTATATATTACTTTGTATTGCTGTTACAGAATGGCATTCACAGAAATATCATACAGCAGAAATATCATCAAGAGAATTTTAATATTTATATGCCAAGCGCTGACTACGATCTTGGTATAGTTTACACTACAATCAGCGACCTTTTTTAAATCTCCTTTTGTGCTTTATGACTTCCAATACACTAGTACACCTCCCTAATGAATGTACAACAGATGATATATGGGAACAACGATTAGCTAAGGCTGCAATACTCCCTTCTGAGGCTGGGTCAATATTTATAGAGCCTATTAAAGGCTATAATGAGAGTCAAGAAGTCTTTAAGTCTTTACAATAGGCATCGCTCCCCCTTTGGACATCTTCCCACAATATACATTATCCCTTTGCTGGGCTAATCAATGGTACAGCTGGTTTAAACCGTAGCCAATATAAAATATAATATTTTCATCTCACTTCTCCATA
The DNA here is from genome assembly GCA_018584345.1 of Thuja plicata. NCBI lineage: Eukaryota > Viridiplantae > Streptophyta > Pinopsida > Cupressales > Cupressaceae > Thuja > Thuja plicata. The sequence goes on from MU225700.1 coordinate 622,958, forward strand.
CCACACACAACACTATAAATTTATGTTTTCTTCACTCGCACATGCAGCACATACAAATTTATTATTTGTAGGCAAATCTCAATTAATTAGTACTTGAGATTCAAAGGCTGACAACTATAAATAAAAACCTTTGTTTTTCCATCTAAGAACAATTGTGAATCGTGTGTGAATCCACCATAAATTTGAATAGGAAGAAATCTTTCATCTCTGAAGCCAAATACTCATAGGTTTTTTGTACTAGAGTTTGAAATTGAACTCTTGCAATCCAAACTTTGCAAATGAGAGAAACAAAAATGAGCTCCCTCATTTGGCATTCCACTTATATAATTTTCAAGAGAATTTTGTAGAAGTTATATTTTAAATTCACCTTTAATAAAATAATAAATGTTTTTGCCCACGTATTGTGACTTTATATTATTTCTGCTATTTGACTTTAAGTCATTATATAAAAATTAGTTAAATACAAGTCGTCCACAACCTATTCCCATGGAAATCAAATAGGCTAATTAAACTCTCCCAAATGCCTAAGTGGACGAAGGGAATATTACATAAGTGGGGTCAAGTAGTTGGTCATTGGTTGAGGATGCACTTACGGGCTGCAAGTACAGTCACTAGGGAAATGGTAGTTGTAGTTCTGCATTGTAACCTTGACAATGAGAAGTTTTGCCAGCCAAGATAGTGGAATAATAGTTTTCGTAATCAATACACTAAAACGTTTTGGATGTGAGGATAGTAAGGGGAATTTTAGTCTTTTTGACATTGTATGTGCTACAGATCAATGTTACAAGGCTTGCCAAGACTCCCTTATACCCAGTGAGTCTCAAAGGTGAGTAGGTTGAAGTGAGGGCTAGGGAATCGTGACCAAAGTGCCTAGTGAGTTTGATCAGACTAGTTAAGTCTGCCAAACTCACTAAACTCATCTAGGTCTATGAAAACTAAGAAATAAAGCGTAAAATTATGAAATTTTTTATATGTAAAAGCACGAAAGTCGCTTTTTTTGATGGGGTTGGAGGACTTTTGGAGGATGGTTAAAAGTGATAAAATGATGAAAAATGGTATGTGCCATGATGTTTGTGTGGTCTCAAAGGCTTTAATTTTGCTGCCCTTGGACCTCACAAGGGGCATCGCCTTTCAACTCCACAAGGGGCGTTGCATCCAAACCCCTCCAAGCGATGTTACGCCTTGATCCTGGTAGGTGAATTGATTCCAAATCACTGCTTTAATTTAAAAAAACAAGCAAATGAAAATCTTTTTGAGCCATGTTGGATGAAAAAACAACATTCTTTTTTGCTATTTTTTAAAATTAAATTCCTAGTAATTCATTACATTTATACTTCTAGTTTTCTATGTCAAACCCTGTTCTTAGTAATGCTCTAAAGGCTATAGTAGCATTTGCAAATTTGTTTGAGATACAAGCGATGACTCCACATAGAGCTACTTATGTTGGGCTGAGGGATACAGGCTCCTTTCTATCATAGTTCAGGACTTCATTTGTGATTTTCGTTTTTGAATCGATAGATATCACAAGTCACTTGTCGAGTCTGCGTCGAGTTTGGGTGCAACGTTTGAGTCCATCTCAAATATCAACTTGTCGAGTCTATGTTGAGTTCCTATCTTGTAACTATGGTATAGATGATCAAAGACATGTTAATAGAGGAATTTCAATATGTTCCTGTTAGGTAATGTCAAGAAGAGGCAATTGATCTTAGAATGTGGGAGGCAGTAGCACATGGCACTAGATGTACATGATTGGTAGGTGTTGCTCATATAGGAATGTATAGAAAAGGGTAATGCATTAGGAGAATGTGTATAGGTGTGAAAAGAAGTTAATTAGTACTAGGAGATAGGAGATCTGGTTTACAGAGTGGAAAACTATGTGAGATTGATGGTTGCTCTAAATCATCGTCGTGTGATTTTTGTTTGATTCAGTGTTCTTAATGTTTGTTTCTCTTTCCGATTGGGGAGGGACAGGGCAAATGTGTTGAGTTTTTAAGATATTATGATCTTAAAGTAAGTGTGTTAATGTTAGCAATGTCTTTGGTGGTTAATAGGTAGCTTCTTATAAGGAAAAGTGGTTAGATTTTATAAGGTGAAGGCATTTTATACAGGTAGAGAAATAATGTAATGAATTAAATATTTGAATGTGTTGGCTAAATATTTTGCAAGTCACTAAGACTACAACTTGGCAAAATGTTTCTTTTAGGCAGCAATATATGAGATTGCTCTCTCCTCTCAGCAATAGGGGAGGCTCCCTTCTTACTGCAGGTGGCTTCAAATAAAACTGAACTGTATCACACAATTCTCCTCGCTACAATAATACCGGTGGCTCAAGGAATGACTTAAGAACACTCCTTTAAGACAACAGTTGATTTTATCTAAAGATGAAATAATATAAGAGCTCAAAGTCTCTTATCCTTGAAATAATCACTCTAATTTCGGATGTACAAGAAAGTTCAAAGTCTTCCCTTGAACACCCTCTAATTAATTTAAGATTCCAACACTGAAGCCCAAAGTCTTCAGCTTTGAAATGTTGCAGCCACTACTCTCTATAGTAATCCCGATCTTCTGAAGCACAAAGTCTTCAGAAAACTTGGATTAAAGGTGCTCCAATGATATAAACAAGATAACTATTTAATCCGAACAAGGATCAATGAACGCAACCTAAGAATACATCCATTAATGGTCAAGACAACAACACAAAGTCTGTCAATCTCTATTCCTTTATTCAAATGCTCAACTCTTTTACAATGAAACGCAAAGTCTTCAGAACTCAAGAGTTTTGCCTATAGTTTACTTGCACACAACAAAAGATGAATATTTATAATGAGCTCCCTCCTTTATATAGGAAAAGAGGAGAGAGAAGTGGAGAAGAAAGGGGAAACCCTTAACCACTTTGACTTATTCAATCCTTATCTATAACTAACTAACTTTGACTTATTCAATGCTGTAGGACCTAATGTACTTGCAGCATGATTACATGAGACTACTTTGCACGTGATACTATTGCATGCAATTACATCTTTTTCTTACACTGCATGTAATCTGTCAATTACAAATTACAAAATGCATAATGAAAGCATCTAAGTGTCTGACAAGACACACCATCTATTTGCATCATCCTTTGTCCTTCATGCTCCTACAGGATGCCTGATGAGTGATGTGTTCAGGTTTGGTGAAAGCATCTGAAACCGGAATATGAAATTGCATCTTTGATTGCTCTACATCATAGTGGTGATTGCTGGGAAGCATCTTCGTGTCTCCATGTTTCAGTCTTGCAAGCATTCTATGTACTCGTTATTTAACACTTTCCACCTCCTTTTCTGGCTCCATCATATGGTTGCTCTTGCTTTGTATCAAGTGAGTAGAAGAAGGATGAAAAATGAAGTTTTCCTGGAACACTGCACGTATGCGGACAACCATGCCGTATGTATGGTGGGCTTTTTGGAAGCATATGCATATTGAGGGAAAGTCAAAAAGTGGGTTTTTTTGGCTACTTTGCATATGTGGCAGCACTTGGCATCTTTTCATTCATTTTTGGAAAGTCACCATCAAGAACGAGGTTTTTAGCCCAGACTACACATGCAAGAAAAATGGGTGTTTAGAGCTTTTTTATCAAGGGAATATCTTGGTGCATTTCACATATGTAGGGGAAGTGCTTGCACTTGTAATCAGGTCTTAGAAACCTGATTTTAAGTGATTTTCAATGCATACAGGACTGCATCCAAATTTGGGAAAATCAACCACAACTTTTGGGAAGAACTTCCATGTCATTTGCAACACGAAATCGCAGTATTGAGGGAAAAACATGGAAAGAATCATACACATTGCAGCTCACAAGTGGGGAAGTTTTCTCTACATGTTTGAGGTAATGAGACATTTGAGATATACATCTTTGTTTCTGCATGAATATTCCTCTTCAAATCTCTCTACATCTTGAAGCCATTTCCCTTCACTAGCAAGTCACTTTGATTTGCCTCCAAAAACCACTCATCATTTTGCAATTTTGAGAAGAACATTTTTGCTTCATCTGAATGTCATATTTCTCCTTAGGATGCTTGGAATCTCCTCTTTCTGGATCTAAAGCTATATCAGGAATTCCATTTCCTTGCAGAGCTTTACTAGTGGTGGAAAAATGTTTTGGATCCCGTTCAAGGATGTATCCAAATTCAACATGAAATAGGCACCCATCATCTGTTAGAAGAAGGTTATCAAGATGCTTGTCGCCAACACCAAGAATGTATGTGATAACACAATAACTAGCACAACTCTTCATCTGTCAAATTCAGGAGACATGAGCTCTACTTGCATCCACAGTGTTAATTGGTACCCACTGTCATATCAAATTTAACGCCTGCTTTGCTTCCTGAGCATCACTCCATTCAACACAGCAAAGAAACTTCATCAATGCCCTTTTACATGTAACATTGTGACTTCTGAATCTCTATCATGCCCTCACATAAGCAATATACAGATTGAGTATTCTTTATGAGATATCTGGTCTCTGCGTATTTCTTACTATTTTTTGTGATCTTGTCATGGCGGTTATATCTTTGATCTTAATTGACATGTATCTTTACATCATAACAGTGATGCATCTTCATTTTATTCTGTTTATGACAAGATCATCATTGTATTTAAAATGGAAATCATTGTCTTTTGCTCCATTGTTTACTCAGGACATACTAATGATCTCTGTTTTATACAATATTACCTTGACCCATGCTTTTCAAATGTTATAAAAATTGATCCTATCGTTGTAAAGAAATTACAACTGATTTCTTTGTGATCGACTACTTGATATGAATGCCTTTAACATTGGATGTACAATGTCTTCATTGCTTCTCATTACTATTTTCTTCACCATGCTTGTAAGATCATTATTGTCTCTATTTGTTGCCCTGAAGACTAAGTTGCAGGTGTAAACAAAGTGCAAAAAATGTTAAGTATTGTTTGGTTCTGAAGCCGTGTCCTCCATTCATAGAATGCAAAGCCCCCAAATAACTATGACTAGTTTCTTTTTCTCAGGGCATTGCATGACTGAAAATTTGCCAAGCTCGAACTCCAATCCTTACAAGCCACCAAGCATGGAGAGCACCGAGATTTGATCAATGAAACCCCAAGTTTATGAAAAACCATTGAGCCTCCATCCCACCTAATTACGTCCCTTTTCCAGAATTTACATCTGGCAATTCAATCCCATGGAAATAAAAAAATGCAAAGTAAAATAAAGAAACGCTAGCATGGTCTTGGATTATGAACTCATTTGAAAGAGAACAAGTCCTGTTTGGTATCAGATACTTCAAATCCGTAGTCTTAGAGTAGCGTTTTGACAAATGGTGAGTTCCATAAACCAAATCACAAAAATCGCTAGTGAGAAGCAATCATGAATACAATGACTGAAGAAATTGAGTCGAAATATTCAATTTGGGCTTTAGATGAGAGTTTGCATCTCACACAATTTGTAAAGACCCAAAAAAATGGGCTTGATGAAGCATATCGCAAGTCTTAGATGAGCTTTACAATGTGTAAAGTCTCTTCAAATCACCGCCTTGGGATCATAATGTGATTTTAGATATATATTGCATGTTTCTTAAATATACAAAACACATAAAAACGATGCTACTTATGACTTTCGACGGACTTTTGATAGGCTTTTGCAGGTATGAATGAAGACAAAACTTGCTATTGATGATAATTTTTACACCATAGATGCCCTAGACCGGCTTTCTACTAAAAAATGCAGCTAGTTATGGCTCCATTGCATATCGAAGAAGCATGCATTTCCTTTCAAAAACGCCGCCAAGGAGGTTCCTTTTACAACGCAGGCATGAGTGAGAGGAAAACGTGTTTTTAAACACTTTTTGCATATGTTTTTAGGAAGAAATCGCCACCATAATGAAACCACAAGTTAATAGAGAAACATGGGTTTCATTGAGGTTGTTTGCATATGATTTTAATTTCAAGACATAATTGCACGTGTAAAGCTCTTCAAAATTGCCACTTATGAAGCCTTTACGGGTTTTTGAATATTAAATACATGTGTTTGAAATAACATATATTTATAATATGCAATTGGGTTGGAATTCGCCACTCAACACATGAAGACTCATAAACGGACTTCTTGGAAAGAAATGCATATGCTCTTGGGTTAGAACTTGCCACTTATAAAGCCTTCAATATGGAAGTTTTATAAAAACGAATTTTTAAAATGCAAATGCACATAAAACCCCACCTAATTGCATAATAAGTATAATCTTTATATGTAAGAATAATAATAATATGCATAAGGGCCTAAAACGTTCACCATTACATATTAAACCATTAAAAACTATAAGTAAAACTTCTCAAAATGATGTGAAATTTTAAAGTGGGGTTCTAAACCCACTTTGCATATAAATGACGTTTTTACTTCGTGCAATTACCAACAAAAAGCCCACTTTTGAAAGATTTTAACCAAGACATGCAATCAGGCAGAAAAACCCCACCCACGGTATGCTTAAAACCTTAATAACTTGAGCTAGACAGCTCTGATTGATGTCTAAGATAGCTCGAAACGAGCGGAATTGCGAAGGCCACAAACCTAAGGCAAAAACAACACCAAAAACCCAACACAAGACCAAGAAAAACCAAACAAAGACTCGTCTTGAAGAATTTAACCTACCAAATTTCCGTAGGGTTGCCCCAATTTTGCGAATACAAAATTGAGGACAACAGAATGGATATATTTCTACCTTTTGAATTCTGTAATGTAGTGAATAGACCTTTTATATTATTTGCAAATGTAAATTTCTATTATTATTTGTGTAATTGATCCTCACTCCTACGTTATTGGACTCCACATGGCATTATTTTCATACCATATTACTAGAGTAGGGTAATGTTTTATTTCCCCGAGTTTCTCTTCTTTTCCTCGGATGTATCAATGTCTGATTCTTATCCAATCTTTCTAGAATAGACCTATGCACTGGTCACATGCACTGCTGTCTCATGTCATAAGTCCTAGTGAAATGTCTTCGGCGGTTTACAAGCGTGTCAATTTGGACGAACTCTCACATTTGGGTTTCTCTGACTTTGTGCCTCTCAAAATCTGATGTGGATATTTCAAATCACTCTCAATTTTGTACAACAATCTACATGTCAAGTCCCCTACTTTAAAAAAATTGTTTTCGAGTCCACATGGTCAAATATGATGATGTTAGCATGCTTTTTTGTTTAGATGTCCAAAGTGGTCCCGAAAGAAAGAAAGACCAATAGTTGTGCACTAAGTCATGTTTATTGATGTGCACTGCACTGATGCAGCATCATATAATTGGTTGCTATTTTAATTTTAGAATAATCTTTTTGGGAATAAGGATGGAGATAACACTCATAAATTTTAATGCACCAGCATAGGACTCATTTTTTCCAGCTACTATCGCCTGTATTGGACCCAGCTCCACTATAGGTCCCTCTCCTTTAATATTTAGTTTAATATGCTCTTTCAATGACTGCAAACATTTTACAATCCCCAGAATATTTTCAAACAGGGGTCTGGAAAAATCATTTCATTATAGACAAGTGTCTGTAAATATTGACTTTTTGGGCCCACCTGTTAAAAGCAGATTATGCTATAATGCATTCCTTGCGTCAATCAAGATAATCACTTATGTGCGGATGGTCTTCCTTTTTAGTCCAAAGACTCCAAACAAGCACTTCCTGTGCTGTTATATTTTCTAATGTGATAAATTTAGAACCAAGAGTTTGCAAATCTTTTTTGCGTCTACCATTTTTTAATTAACATTAGCACTTGTTTCCATTTGAAAATCCGCTCTCTTATGCAATAGGTTTATATATTGATTTTTCTGAATTGCAAGCTTACTGTTTCGAGGTGACCACTACCTTAAATTTTATGCTCTTGTTAACCTACATTGCAGTTTCATTGATTTATCAATTTTCCAATCTTATTTGTTTGGTTTTCTTACTTTTGAGGGTTGTAAGAGTACTTGACAAAGCTTGCCATGCTTGAAATGCAGGCTGAATACCATGGGAAAACAAGTGAAGCTTCCTCAAGTCCACTTGCAGGTTCTAATCATGTCGAAGATGATTATATGAATCTATTGGAATAATTATTTTATGCTGCCATTTGTTGAGGGTAATATTTCCTACTTTTTAAATTCGATGATTCTCCAAATATGTTTTCCTAAGCATCAGTGATAAATGATTTTCAATTTTGTACAAATACTAGAGAGTACTGCATCCAATCATTGTTTGGGAATGTTTGAAGTCTATAGAGAGGAATGCTCTATATGTGGCAATATGTCTTGGTGATTTAGTTCATCTTTTGTAAATTCAGCTGTAATATAATTCTTATTGTAGCTTGCCCAGGATTCGTAGAAATGCATGGTTTTGTAGTAAAACTTTTAGTAATCCTTTCTTGTAACATTGTATTTAGGGAACCAGTTTTGGATGGCTGTACTTATCAGGGTTGTAAGGTTTTATAGGCATTTCATCTATATATGAACTAGAAGTATGTTTATTCCCATATTTTTCTGTTGCAGGAGCTCTGCTTTTCTTACATTTTAATGTTTTTGTTATCCTAGT
>MU225700.1:634631-652205 GCA_018584345.1 Thuja plicata
CACATGGTAATAATCATAATTCTCTGCTACAATTTCTTGATTACTAGAGAACCAACAAAACATGGTCTACTCCCTCTGTATCAAGATCCTCGAATGTCCACTGATGCAGATCCTTTAGCTTCTCCCTATACTCAACTCAGTGTCACAACAGGATGTCACTTTATACCTTCCTTCTTGAGAGAACCAACACGAATAATCTGAATAGTCATAAGGTTACATTGGCTAGCATAAGATGCATTTTGATCTTTTCCAATGCCACAACATTAACACTGCCTCTTGGACTTGAGGGAAGATAATAAAGACTTCTAGTATGATGTTTATCTCAATGAGTTGTAGTCTCATGATGTATGGAATGCCTTAATCAGGGATTCTATCCACGTGCATCTCATCGGTGATTCTATCCATGAGTTCCCACTACTATAATCTCAGAATTGTTTTACCTTCAATAGTGAGCTACCTCTCAATCAATATGATCGAGTTTGTCACAAGTTGATTGAATCATCTGTTTCCTTAGAAGCTAAATTTTGCCAACTTTTTGACCTTTCTAAAGATGTCAGACTCCCTCTGAATCTAGATTTCATATGCTTTCGTCCTTTTCAAATATTTTCAAGTATTTCCTTTCGTAAGGTGAGCCCATTAATACGATACGTGTACCCATTGTCCTTCTTCATAACATATCGGTTTCATTCTGATCCTTATGTTAATTTTCTTCTTTACTAATCAAATCTCATTATGATAACTACCGATTAGATGTTGACTTCATACATTATCGGTATCTGATTATATTAATCATTGGTTACTATCCCACTTATACTATCCCCCCCTTTTTTTTATTAACTTAGATAGTTGGGACAATTACCATGTTAAGTTTTTAGGATAGCTGCTTAAGTTTTTAGGATAGCTGCAAATGTAATAGCACTCTATGTTGTATGTGCTTGTTATGTGCTACTTTGTTTAATATAACCATTCTTTGCAAGGTGACTTGCTAAGTGAAACTAAATTATCCTTCTTCCACACAATAATGATAGATGAATATTATAGCGATTAATGATTTCTCTATCATGTTACCCACTTTTTCTCATATTTTCCCTTTAGACAGTGTGGCTATTACACTCATATGATGTCTGAACAAAACATGTAATTGTCAATACCTTTATCATTCAAGTCAGTGCTATGAATCGACCAACTCCTTGTTGAGTCGTTGTTCATCTGGGGTGGCACTTAGTCAATACTTGAACGTCATATCGGTTCGCTATTTCTCCACGCGTTGTTCTCGTGTACACAATTATGGGTCTTTTTGGTGATCAATTCCTTCTCTTAATCATATTCACCATTTGTTATATCCATGTGTCTATAGGCAGACATATTCGATCTTCACTACACTGACTTGTACTGTTTATCATGTATGTGTTCCCGGTTTCCTCCAGTCTTATCAATTCATGTATGATCCTTAACTAGCCACGTTCAACCATACACGTTACTACCATCCATGGCCAATCTTATACTTTTAGTATTAGATGCTTCGATGCCAAAATTAATCATGGCCTATCTTATAATACTTTGTGCCTTGTCATAGTTGCAGTCCTCGTAGTCTTGATCATTGTACATTATTATCTATACCCCGTACTAATCAGACTTAATTTATGCTTTGTCGCGACACCCACATGTTCACCGCTACACTCTGAAATGATCCTTTGAACCATTTTTATGTCGTCTCCCTCTGTAATACTTGGCTCAGATATTACTATATTTGTAAAGACTTGATGACTTTAGGAGATGGAGTACATCATTTCCAAAGTATAACATGGCCTAGTAATTATTAAATTGCCTCACGAAAGGATCAAAATATCAAGGTCCATACACAACATATACTATGGGACTGGAAATCAACTGAATATATAGCCTTTAGAAATAGTGTTTGATTATTGTGTAAATATCAATCAATTTGACTTTCTGATTGGATATTCAAATCTAACCCCATGATTGTATATTGCCTTATCTATTTTCTTATTCGTTGATTGATTGATTGTTGTGATTGGTGATCATCGCATATAGACTCAGACTGTTATAAATGCCTTTGCTATGACTTATGTGATTGATAATATAATGATGAATATATATACTAGATGGTGATTATCAATGCCACTTGCTGTAATATCTGGTATAAATCCCTCAAACCATGATTTCCACTTAAGCCCTCAGAATAGATCCAATAAATGATTCAAATAAGAGAAAGAATATTTCCAAAACTTGATGCCTCAACACTTATCTCTGTGCTTCTGAGATATAGCTGGAAATGATATCTTATTGCTAATGATATATATGCTTAATGTATTGTCCTTGAATTATACTTGTTGTGAGATTGAATATGATTGCCGATGATACGAGATTTTTGCCCAGATTGACTCCTTAGACTCACAACATCAATAATCTTTAGTCTCGCTTCAACCCATATTAGAGCTTCATGTCTAATGGATCCTATAGAGCACTTCAGATCTGAATTTGAATATACATATAGTAAGTTGTAACTACCACTTATTCATGCTAATCATTATTATAGTTTCCGTGCTATCATTTCTCTTATGTTATAGTTGATTAGGAGATATGTATCAAGTCGGGTCTGATATAGAATCATAACCAAGAGTACATCGCCCATGACTAGTTCAAATGGCCGATTGCAATGATATATGATCGTACATAATATTAGCATTTGTACATATTATTTATGTATTCACTGCATGTTGATTGTATGATTCGTAGAGTTATTTGGAAGACTTTAGAATATGTATTACTCCCGTATGGTGCCCGCGTTGGATAGTTGAGTCATTGTCAATTTAATGTCTAAGTTAGCATTGCTAGGAGACGGTTCATCTGCCCCGTTATTCATGTGGTATCCTCCTATATGTCTCTGAATGTTCCCCACTATTCTCCTCCAAAGTGGTTGCACCCGCTGGTCACAGGCTCATACCTTTCGTAATATTCATTTGTTAGTTTTTCTTTTCCTATTCCTTTCTCGTGCCTTCTTTCCGCACAGATTATTCACCCCTAAAATATGAATCCCTTCCCGTGAATGATTCCCTTCATGTAAATTGTATCCCTTTGATGTCATTGTTTAGACTGAGAACATATATGGAGTTTCGTCACAAATATCGCTGCTAATTTATCATCGATTGCTTGTGAATATATTTTATTCTCTTATAGGTTAGGCTCTGATACCATGTTGTAAATTAAGATCGCCCTATAGAGAATATATATGAGTGTTGTACTGAAATAGAGATAATCTAATATACTATTTTATTCACAATATATACTTCTGAATATTTACTAAATTATAAATACATATGTAAGTTCTTCATGTATGTTGTAGTAGTAATATAAACTCTTTATTGATATGTTTCTACAACATACATAAAGATATATAAATATATAACTTAACAATCATGTCTATGTAGAGACATGACTGTACGTGGCTTATGCCACATACATCCATGTCTTTACATAGATATGGCCTGTCTTAACACACCAATAATATAAGTTAAGTGTTGTTCATATATACTTAATGTCCTACGATAACTATCCTATGATAGTTATCGTAACACACGTGTTACGATAACTATCATACTATAGTCATCGTAACTCATGCATATTATTAATACATCGACCACAGTCGATATAACAACCTTTCTTAATGTTTCACTTTATATTAAAGTATGTAATCAAATCTATCGAGTACGATATATATATATATATATATATATCAAAGCTATTATTTAACAATCTCCAGCTACACCCTGTGGTTGGGTTTGAGCCTAATGGTGTGAGAGTGTGGTTTGAAGTATCAGTTAAGGAGGCGGTTGTAGTGGTCGACATTCTTCATTTGGGAGTTGCAGTTGGAAATCTAGCTTGTCGTGGGTTTAAAATTAAGGACGCCACCTTGTGGTTTGCTACGAGAATTCAAAGAGAGGACGTCACCTTGTATTAGGTGGACACAATTATCATTGGGGACTTTATGTAAATGGTATGGCATGATTTGCACCAAGGGAGTTTAATGTAATAAAACTTTTGGAGGCATGGAAAGATTCATTGCAAGGAGTTGTGGTTTATGTACGAGAGGATTATCAGCCAATAGCATGATTGTTTTCTAGGTTCATAATTTTATCAAGTTTGTTGAAATTGTATTTCTCGAGCATTAAATGTGTTTCATGGAAATAAGTGAAAGTGATAATGTTGTATTGAAATTTGTCCATTCTATGCATTGTCATTTAAATTCTGATATTTGTCAAAAATTTATAAACATATGTTTTGAAAATATCAAGTAAATCTCAAATATCATCACAATACAAAACAAATATATCTTTTGCAAGTGAATTAAGGGTTAGAGCTAGGCAGACTCTTGACAGTGGTATTAGAGCGGTTTCCTGCCATCCTGTTGGGGTGGAATTCAGTGAGCTTAATTAATTGACTTGAGTAATCAACACTCTTGTTATTATTGTAGTTATGGACAGACGCAGGAAATATAGAAAACATGGGAACCAGTTAGATAGTATGTCTATTCTCATACAACAGTCAGATGCCATGATGAAAAACATGGAGAAACTGAGGCAATCTCAGGAAAGACTTAATGCAAAACTTTCAGATTCGGCAATTGTCGATAAAGCGACATTATTTGGTTTCTTTGTTTAATAGGTCATCTTCACAGAAAAGATACGAGGAGAGACGTGAGTTTTTTTTCAGGTGAGACATCCAAAGATCTCCATGTGTTGTTTTCAGTAGCTAATGATTATGAGGGAGATGTTCATGTACTTAGTGGACCAACCACTAGTCCTATTTGCACACCTGAGGGTGGAGATTATTTATAGGGGCATGTGGATGTCTCTGTCTTGTTGGCAGATAGTGGTAAGGAGTTTCAGCATCTCAAGCCTACCAGAGTTAGTGGCACAGATCAGGTTTATGACATGTTCACTACCCTTGATACCAGTGTTTCATCAGTTGGTAGTAGTAGTGAGACAGGGTCTGATTTTCAGGACAACAGTCCTTTATGTGAGCCTGTTGTTGATACCGTGGATAGTGTGAGAGTGGACAATGTTGTTGATACCACTATAGATTCTGACATTTTAGATGATGGTGTTATTTTTTAGAACTGCGAGGAGTATATAAGCTCTGATGTTTATGACAACAGTCGCAGTGTGGAGTTAGTGCAGGAGACAACAGTCTTTTCCTGTACAGAGGATGTGAGCATGGAGTTACCCAGTGATGACACTCGTGATGAGAGTGTTACAGATGAGTCAGGTGACAGATTCATGCCACAATATTGATGATTCACATGATGACATTGAGTCATGTATGCAGCCTGAGATAGTAGAGGGGTCTCAGATTGACAATGTTGATACTAGCATTGTGGATACCTCTGATGTTGGGTATGATGTTGATGTGTGATGTAGTGAGTCTAGTTTCTTGTATCAGATATTCAGAGTTGTCAACTGAGGGTGATGGGTCCCAGGATCCTCTTTTACAGGGACTCATGGATGAGGATGAGGAAGTAGATGAGTGACAGGAATTTGTTACAGCCAGGGCTTCCACTTCTTCAGTTGAGGTGTTGGTAGAGGTACCCAGTAGCAATACCTCGTTGGTGGACATGTGCGAGGTTGTTAGCGCACATGAGGAGAGTGATCATGAGGTGAGTTTGGTGGACACATTTTCCTACCACAGTGTGATCAGTGAGACTGAGAGTGCACAGGAGAGCTAGGGCATGCAAAGACATTTAGTGTCTGGACAGCTAAGGGTGAGCGAGAGAGATATTTCTTCATCTCTTGAGCATTACGACGCTATCTGACATATGTTGGCTATTTACAGTTGGGGTGCTCCTACGACAGATGAGAACGATGGTAGTTACCTTTCCCTAGCAGAGATTCATTCGCTTCGAGAGGCTATTAGGATTTTGAGGCAGAGCTATGTACAGTTGGTAGCTGACAAGGAGCACCTAATTGTTTGGGGCAGTACTTGTTATGAGGTGTTGTTAGGGAAAGAGGAGGTAGTTGAGCTCACCCATCATGAGCTTCAGGCAATTGTTGGGGTGTTAGAGAGCAATTAGTTGGCTATTCAGGAGTCACAGTTGCAGTTCAGAGAGGTGACTCTGGAGTTGGAGCAGATTTCATCTTTGTCAGCCATAGATCCAGTTCAGTTGCATATAGTAGTGGTTGGTGGTGAGTTAGTTTCCACAGTTGGCAGTGATGGATGTGTTGGGGACAGTTACATCCATCCTTGAGTCAAATGCAGTAGACGCGGAGGAGGTGAGTGCTTCAGTGGAGGATTGCAGAGAGAATTTTGTGGTATCAGGTTCTCCAGTTGTTAGCACGATGACAGATGATACAAAGCAAGTGGTTGAGAGGCCTATGGTAGCTGAAGTGGATTTGTCAGAGTATTGTGTTCCAGTTCCTGACACTACTCCCTTTGATTCACGGGACTTGGACAGGGTACTGCTTGGAGACGAGCTCTCATGATGATTTGTTTCCTTCTACTGGAAGCAAATCTATTCCTTCATCTCATATAGCTGATAGCGGTAGGCAGTTGGTAGTGCCACAGTTTTAGAGAGATCAGTTGTGGATTGTAGGGGAGCGGGTTGATGTTGCTTCATATGATTTCTACTGCACAGAATCGTTCATAGAGTACTTGCTTGAGAGTTTGATTTTGCAATCGAAACCTTTCAGGACTTATGAGGATACACTCATCCGGGATACTCGTGGTATTCAGAGTTTAGTGGGAAGGATTGTAGATACTTTGACTACAATGCTTCCTCACAAGGATTTTATGGTTGGGTTTGCTAAGATAGTTATCCAGGATCCTACTCGACCAGTAGTTCAGAGTAAGAGATTAGAGCCATCTCTTGATTCGTTGTTTGATTTTGATGAGCCTCTGACAGGGATTGGAGCTTTTCACCATGATTACACAGTGAAGGACGCTCATCACTTCACTTTCAATCCACCGGTTGGGGACTTGTTTGTGTTCCCGTTTGGGTTGACTCCAGGGTTATACCATTCTTTTTTCGCATGTGTTTACTCCATCTGCAGTTGATGGGGTTGGTTATTGCAAGTTAGCAGGAGGCGGCTTGTAGGGTTAGTATATCCAAGATGGTATTGTAGAGGATGGATATCTGGGTTGTAGGGGTACTTGTTCGCGTTGCACAGTCAGGCTTCATACACAGAGCAGATTGGTAGGGTGTGCAGGGAGTTTTGGTTTGTCAGATGGTGGATATCCATTCGTCCTTGTTATGGATGGCTGTGAGTTTCATCTCTACTGGGATCCAGGTGATGACAGGTTTAGCACTGCAGGTTGTGTGGACAACTATGGTTGGCATAGTGATAGTGTGTTCTAGTTAGCTCAGTGGATTGTGATTTCATCACAGGAGTTTGCAGGTGATCGCAGGGACATTACACCATACTATCCTTGGAATTCGGGTGGACTTTTGTGTTTTGTTTTCTGAGATTGTTTGGGGACAAGCAATTTCAGGAAGGGAGGACTGTAATGTCCCCATTTTTATTCGCATTGAGTTTGAGGGATTTGCTTATATTTGTGACCCTCGTAGGCCAATTAGGATGTAGAGGGGGTCATGTGGCAAAGCCAGTGGTCAGCTTCCACTTTGGAGGTCTGCGATGCTGGGATTGCTCTTCGTTTGAGTAAGATTGACAGACTTACTATTTATAGTAAGTGTTTATTTTGGGATAGTCATGGTTTCTACTTTTAGCAAGGGCCCCTGTGCATTGGTATCAGTTGGAGTTGGGAAACATTTGCAGAGCTTTCAGTTGATGGACTTACTATTTATTGTAAGTCTATTTTTGATAGTATCTATGTGTTGCGGGTTGTTCATGCAATGGCTCTGTCAAGGAATTTGTGGATTTTGACTTGGTTTCTTGGTTATTTGGTGGTTAAGAAGATTAATGGTTTAATGTTATTAATTAAGTTTATCTTAATTAATAATATTTTGGTATGAACTTTGTTTTATAACGAAGGCTTTAAAATATTCATTAAATGACTTTATAATAAGGTGTCAATTCATAATGAGGGATATTTTTGTTAATATTATTTCAAAATTTTCGAAATGCCTTTGGTTTTGCAACACCAATTAAATTTAAGTTATGAGAAGAGCCTCTTTGAAGCTTGAAATTCTATGGAAATATAAGAAGCTTGGGAAGAAGTTTGATGGAATTCATTCTTGGCATTTTGGAAATCATTGTGTTTGGGTTTGTGAGGGTTTTAGCAACCAGTTGTGGGAAATTGTAAATTTCTCCAGGAATCGGCACTTTGAGTTGGTGGAATTATTCCAGCGAATTGTGTTTTATCTCCTGCTACACCATGTGGTTGGGTGTCAGCCTAATGGTGTGAGAGTGTGGTTTGAAGTATCAGTTTAGGAGGCGGTTGTGGTGATCGTCATTCTTCATTTGGGAGCTGCGCTTGGAAATGTGGCTTGTCACGGGTTTAAAATTAAGGACGCCACCTTGTGGTTTGTTGCGACAGTTCAAAGGGAGGACGTCACCTTGTATTAGGTGGACGCAATTATCATTGGGAACTTCATGTAAATGGTATGACATGATTTGCACCAAGGGAGTTTAATGTAATCAGACTTTTGGAGGCACGTAAAGATTCATTGCAAGGAGTCGTGGTTTCTGTATGAGAGGATTATCGGCCAGCATCATGATTGTTTTCCAGGTTCATAATTTAATCAAGTTTGTTGAAATTGTATTTCTCAAGCATTAAATGTGTTTCATGGAAATAAGTGAAAGTGATAATGTTGTATTGAAATTTGTCCATTCTATGCATTGTCATTTAAATTCTGACATTTGTCGGAAATTTATAAACATATATTTTGAAAATATCAAGTAAATCCCAAATATCATCACAATACAAAACAAATATATCTTTTGCGAGTGAATTAAGGGTTAGAACCAGGCAAAGCTCTTTACATTAGACAACGTTGAATGAGATTTCTCCCTCCTCTTAGCAATAGGGGAGGCTCCCTTCTTACCGTAGGTGGCTTTAACAAGAATTTAACTGAAATTACAAAAAGGGGCGGTTGTCTTAATCAATTCCTCTTTTTTCAGGAATGATTTATAAACAACTTCCAAAATTAACAAAAGGTCACATTGCTACAAGAATATTGGTCACTCTGGGATTGACATAAGAACAACAACAAAGGTAGTGATTTACTTTATATTAGGTGGAATAGATACATGAACCCAAAATCTCCCGCACCTATTCCGAATGAAGATTCTATAATTAGAATAACTAGTAAGGCACAAAGTCTTTTACTGGATATTCTCAAACTTAAATAAAAATACTTACAACTGAAGCACAAAGTCTTTTAGCTATAAGTAGTTGGAGCCACTATCAATTATCTATAGGTGAGGGACTGAGAAAAAGGTGGAGAAAGAAGGGGAAACCCTTAACTACCTTTGACTTATTCAAAATTACAAAACCTAATGCACTTGTAGTATGATTACATGTTACAACTTTGCACGTGATAATTGTTACTAAATTTTCACATGGTTGCAATTTAGTGAAGAATCTAAGCATATCAAACAGAAGGTACAATTCTTGGTTTAATCCTTTACCATTATATCCAGATTGTTCTTAAGAGAATACAAATACATGAAAAAAAAATTAACCTTTCAATTGTAGTGAACATAAATATTTACATCTTTTATGCAATTGATAAGGAATGAAGTGTAATCTACTAAATGTAAATGTGTCTCACACAAGACCGTGAGAGTGGTCTTCATTGTTTCTACGTAAATGAAGAACATGTAAAACAAAATAGGATAAATGCATAAACAAGAAGATAAAAGGGACTAACCATTGCCTGGTTGTGAATGGTTGTTGTAGGTTTTTTGTAGGTCTAAAGTCTGGGTTCTGCTAGCCTCCAAGTGTCTTCCATATCCTTCAAGAATGAAAAGAGGGTTTTTGGAAGGAGATAGATGTCATTGTGACAAATTTTTAAGATTTTTTTTGTCCTTTTCATATATATATTTATGATACTGTTCATATGAGAGCTATTGACCATTCTTGCCTATGAGCATAATAAACAACTTGTTGGATCTATCTTAAGGCTTGTACTTGTATGCAAATTGTGATAGATGTCCTTTTGTGTATCATTTTCTAAAACCTTAATGTTATGTCTCATTTATGCATCTTTACAAGTGTGTAATTCTCATGTGTAGGTTATAAGTTGTGTTCTTATTAAGTTTCTGATTAGTTGTGATTTAATCCTTCAAATTGTGCTTAAAGAACCTTCTTGTGAAGTACTTATATGCATGTTGATTAGCTCTAGGATTGGATATTGCATTCAGTTGTATATGTTCATTGTGTGTTCAAGGGCAGTTAGTTCTCCGTCTTAACTTGGTGCATCACCTTATTTCTGCAATTTTAAAATTTTGTTCATTTAAAGCTTCTCCTCATCCCTTTTCCATCAAGTTTTCCAAGTTTTTTTTTAGCTTACGTGAAGTATCATATAGTCATATAGGAGTCGGCCTAGAGTCCGGAGGTCCAACCATTCAAGTAGTTCACCCACCAACTCATGATTGTTCCTATGTTCCCAAAAAGTGTTGAGTTTTAAGGGATTAGCTTCAGGTGCACTTTTGGGAGTTAACAGTTTTGGCACGCCTGGTGGGACCCTTCCTACCGAAGTCAGAAGTTTCTTGTTGTTTTTTGGTATGCAATCAGAAAGCTATCAACCTTTAAAGAGGTCTTAATTTGTATAGCTGGTGACTCTTTTTCTGCAAGGAGTGAACATTAGTGTTCAAGTTTCATGAGAAGAATTCAGACTGGGAGC
Organism: Thuja plicata; assembly: GCA_018584345.1. Classification (NCBI taxonomy): domain Eukaryota; kingdom Viridiplantae; phylum Streptophyta; class Pinopsida; order Cupressales; family Cupressaceae; genus Thuja; species Thuja plicata. Next base: position 645,454 of record MU225700.1, read on the forward strand.
TCAAGTTCTTTTGAGTATCTACAACTAGAGCCTCCCAGGAGAAGAGGAAGAACTCTTACAAGAATGCAGCCGTCAAACCAAGCTCCGTCATTACGTCCGGATATACGAGTTTCCAGGAGAGGAAAGTTATCTGGGAGTGGGAATATCAGGTATTCAGCAAGTCCAACTTCCAGAACTGAATTATTTGAGCCTAAAGTATCTACTGTATCAACTTTAACAACAACAACTCCAAGTACTTCATCAGTTTCAGCAAGTGTTTCAAGTTTTCAACTGTTGTACCTTTAGTTTTAGTTGTTGTACATCCTGTGTTTCCAATTCCACCAGCTAGAATGGCTAGGCGTTTTGCATCTATGCCTTTTAACCAAGGCAGCGCTTTGAACTTTGCACAACACCATGATGTGCCATTGGCAGCCTTAAAAAGCTTACCTAGTTTCACTAGTGAAAGTCAAACTACAACTATTGACCACATTAGAGATGTGGCTACTTTGTGTAATGTGCACCATATCACTGAAGATGATCTTGTTGTTAAGTTGTTAGCTTCATCGTTCAGGGGTAAGGCCTTAGAGTGGTACAAAACTTTAACTGTGGCCTTAGTTGATTCATGGGATGTACTTGGTGAGTTATTAACCAGGTATTTTGAAGACAAGTCTGATCACTTGTCCTTGGTGGAGAAACTCACAACAATCAAACGTGCTCCTCAAGAGAAAATGACGGACTTCATCAATAGATTTCAAAGGACATGGAATTGGATCCCTACTTCGGTAAGGCCCTCAGCAGATCATGCATTTTTGTATTTTTTTTAAGTTTAAACATAGATATATCTGTTATGATACAATCCATGGGGGGTATTTCCTTTCCCCAAGCATTTACTATTGTTGTTAGAACTGAGAACAATTTTATCCAAGCGGGTAAGATTGCACCCAGGCCTCCAATGCCCATTTTTCCCGTTATGCAACCTAACATGCCATTAAGTATACCACCTTTTAACCCTTTTCCAGTTGTTCCAAACCAAGAAATGGTGGCTGCAGGGTCCTGACAAGAGCTACAGGACATTAAAAACAGTCAGCAAAAGATTGAAAATTTAAAGAAGACTTTAGCAATGAGTTGGTAAACCTTAAAAAGTAACAGTTCTAGGCTAGACAACCATATCAACCTCCGAACCAAGCTACAAATCAGCCTTTTTGGCAGTAGAACCAAGGCCAATACCAAGGGAATAGGCAGCCATACCAGGGCAATGTTACCGGTAATAGTCAGAATGGCAATCAAAGGCCTTTAGGCCATATGCACCAACACCTTTGAATGCAGTGAAAGATATAGTTCCTGCCCAGAATAATTACACAGCTGATTATGAATGGTGCTATCCATGCAATCAATCCCACAATCAAGCCACATGTGCCAATGGAGTCATTAACCAAGCATTAATGGTTCACAATGCTTCAAATACACAACCAGTACCTGATGGTGAACTTGGACAACAACAAGATGCACTTCCAGTTGATGCCACTTTTATAAATTGGCAAGGAGAGGAGTTTTGCGTCACAGGTAGAGATGATATTCCAGTTGCTGCAAACACTAGGGCTAAAAAGAGAGCTCTAGATAATGAAGCTTCAGTAAAAAACAAGGAAGCAGCAATTGCAAGACTATTTGCACCCCAGGTACAATAGATACTACAAAGAAATCCTCTCATTGGCACTCAGAAGCAGCAAGTACAACTTGTTCCCAAAATTCAGCAAAAGGTACATGTTGTGATACCTTTTAATATTGTTGAAAATATGGGAAAAAATGAATGTCTCCATCAGTATGTGGGATTCTTTGTCTATACTTAGTCAAGTAGACCTTTTATATTCTGAATTGTCAAAAAAAGATAAATTTGTTAGTGCTAGTGATGTATCAGCTAGGACTGTTCTTACAAATATTGACGAGAGTGTTAGTAAACCGGCAACTAAGGATGTTGTCGAACCTACTCCTTTTCATGTATCATTGATCATAGGGAGTAGTACAACTAGATGGTTCATCTATCAATACAATAGGTCTCATTAAAAATGCAAGTCTGACTCTTCATGCATGTCCCAATATTTACATACCTCAAGACATTTATGTGATAGATTTACCTTTGTATTTTGCCCTCTGCCTGTCAAGAGATTTTACAGCTAAGATAGGAGGTTATCTTTCTTCAGATTGGTCACACATGCTTTTTCGAATCAGGTATGGAATTAAGGTCACCATAAAGTTAGAACTGCTTGCAAAGGACTATATAGAGTCGTATGTCCCTAGTATCATTAATACAAATCTGGTATCTTTTGATAAAGACGAACAATCTATTGTCTTGGAGTCAAGAACTCATGTAGATGACATCCCTGATATCTTGTTAGATGAGTGGGCAGCACAAAGTGTTGTTGAAAATCAGAATTCTAATTTTGAGCAAGTTGGCTTGGGTATGTATGTTATTCATGAGCCTGATGCAATTATGCCAAATTTGTTTAAGGCTGAAAATCAGAATTCAAAAGAATAGAATGAGGTATGGGAAATATTTTTTTTGATGGCTCAAGAGGTAGGAATGGTGATGGTGGAGGTGTCATGTTAGTGTCTCCACAGGGAGATAAGTATTCTTCAGCTTTTTGGTTCTCTTTTTCTTGTACTTATAATGTTGCTGAGTACGAAAATCTGATTCAGGGTTTAGAATGGGCAAGAAAAAGAGGTATTGACTGCATTAAGGTTCACGATGATAATGAACTTATTGTTAATCAAGTAAGAGATTTGCACATAACCAAGAATGATACTTTGAAGCTGTACAAATATGAAGTATGGAATGTAATTGAGGATTTTGCTGCATTTAACATTCTCTATTCCTAGAAGTAGAAATCAACATGCAGATAGATTAGTGGTTGTTGGTGCTCATTTTGATATCCCTAATGAGATCAACAAAGAAAGGTTACAGGTGCATGTCAAAGTTGTTGTAAGGCCTTCTATTCCTGATAACAGTATTAATTGGCAAGTATTTGATAGTGATGAGCAAATTCTCGGTTTTCTTTTGGAAGAGGATGTGTATTCAATTTCTAATCAGGATAAGTTGAGGCTATATTATGATGATCAGATTATTCAGTTGAAATCTAACAAGTTACCTAAGTGCTTAGTTACATTGGAGTCTATCTTTAACAGAGATTATGAGCTTAGGAAAAATAAGGCTGGTATGTAGGTAAAAGAGGATCACTGTGAAGATATTAAGGTGGTTGATGGTAAGTTTCTCAAGGTTGGTAAAGTCTGTACAGAACATGAAAAGTCTAAATTTGTTAAGTTATGTAAGGATTTTCCATATATTTTAAATTGGGAATACTTAGATTTAAAAGGTTTTTAACTGAGATGGCTCAACATACCATTGAGTTGCTTCGTAATGCTAAACCTGTAAAGCCAAAGAAAATGCCTCTTAATCCTAAGCTAGAACCTCTAATGTTTAAGGAATTGACCAAGCTTATTGAGGGGGGTATTATTTATGAGATTACACACACTAGTTGGGTTTCCAATCTTGTTCCTGTTAGGAAAATGAATGGGGACATTAGGCTTTGTGTTGACTTAAGGGATTTGAATAGAGTCTCTTTGAAAGACCACTACCCGTTGCCCTCAATGGAACAAATCCTTCAAGTTGTAGCTGGTTCAGAAAGATTTTCAATGTTAGACGGTTATTGAGGGTATAACTAGGATCTAGTTAAGGATGAGGACCAACATAAAACAACCTTTACTACAAAGTGGGGCACAATGACCTATAAAAGGATGCCTTTTGGCTTATCCAATGTTGGTGCTACTTTTCAGAGGGCAATGGATATGGCCTTCAAAGGGTGCTATATAAAATGGTTTTGGTTTACCTTGATGACATAATTGTTTTCTCCAAGAATGTTGATCAACATTTTTCTCATTTAAAACAGGTTTTTGAAAGATGTACAGATTTTGGAATCTCTCTTAACCCCAAGAAGTGTATTTTTGAAATCCATGAAGGCAAATTGTTAGGACATGTGTCAAAAGATGGCATCACAATTGATGTAGAAAGGATTAAAGCAATCCTGGAGTTACTTTTACCCAACCATAAGAAAGGATTGCAAAGTTTCATTAGCAGAATTAATTTTGTAAGAAGATTCATGCCTAATATTGCTTCATTATTAAAGACTTCAACAACAATGTTAAAGGAGAATGTTGTTTCTGGTTAGATGAGAGAAGGTAAGAACAGTTTTTAGTTTTTAAAGGAAGCATTTTCATCTGCTCCAACTCTGGTTAATCCAGATTTCTCTAAGGATTTCATTCTTTACGCCTATGGGAGCATTGATGTCATTTCTATTATTTTATTGCAGAAAAATAATGAAATTTTTGAGCAACCCATTGCTTTTTATAGCAGGGGCCTTGAAGTTTATGAGAAGCATTATAGTTTTGTTGAAAAACATGCATTTGTTGTTATCAAAAGCCTTAAAAAGTTTAGGCATCTCCTTTATAACAATAAAATCCATCTCATGGTTTCTCGCCCAAGTGTTAAAGAGTTCTTACTTAGCAGGGATCTTAATGAGAAGCATGCAGGCTGGATTACTAAAGTAATGGAGTACGATGTTGATATAAAGATTACCAAATTAGTGAGAGGAAAGGGGCTATATGAACATATGGCTAATGAGCCCATCCAAGGAATAGAAAGCAGCAAAGAAGTCGTACTAGTTAATGATCTTATAGCTGCAAATGAACAACCATCTAGCTAGTTGAGAGAGATGGTTCATTTTCTTCAAACAAGTGAATGCCCTCCTGGGCTTGTTAGAGCAAAAAGAATTTATTTCGGATTACAATCCATACCTTATGTCTTATTTAATAATGTTTTATTTAGAAAAGATAATAACGGTGTGCTCTTGAGGTGTGTTGATGTTGATCAGATCAACAAAGTATTAAAAGAGTTTCATGATGCAGGGGGTCATTTTTCCCCAAAGACAACAACATTTAAAATCATGAGAGCAGGCTATTATTGGCCAAATTTATTCAAAGATGACCATGCTTGGGCAAGAAAATGTGATAAATGTGTTTTATTTGCAGGAAAATGAAGGCTTCAACCTTACCTTTGCAGCCCATACTGGTGGAACAATGCTTTATGAAATGGGGAATTGACTTTATTGGCCCCATTAATCCAAGTTTTAGTGCAGGTCACAAATGGATTTTAACTGCAATTGATTATTTTACACACTGGACTGAAGATGTGGCTTTGAGGGAAGCCAATGAATCTGTTGTACTAAATTTCTATGAGGATCTTATAACCAAGTTTGGTATTCCTAAAACAATCATTTCTTATAATGCCCTAGAATTTGTAGAGTCTAGAGTAACTGAATGGGCTTTAAAAAATGACATATATCTTAATACTTCTTCAAACTATTAACCTCAGGGTTATGGGTTGGCTGAGTCAACCAACAAGAATCTAATCAGAATCATTAAAAGAACATTGCAAGAAAATCTTGTCTGCCCTTCTTCTTGGGAAGTGTCGGTGGCTAGGGTTTTGGCAACGGACTCTTTGCCTATCCGGGCTTCTGGTCTTGTTTCTAAGTTCTCAGAGGTTCTGGGGGAGTCTTTTGCTAAGATCGTGTCTAAGCAAACTGTGGTTGAGAATGGAGCTAGGGCTTCTTCTCTGGTTCCTGTGTGTGGATCTCTCTCGGTCAAGCTTTAGTCTGCGGCTGAAGGGGATTTGGAGAACAGTGCTGAGATTTTTAAAGCTCGTGGATTCTGGCCTAGCCTTCCCCGTTTGCATGAATGGGTCACTCGTAAATGGGAACCATTTCTATCAGGTACTGTTCATATCTTTCCCATGGCAAAGGGGTTTTTCATTGCAAAGTTTGATGTTGTTGAGGATAGAACCAAGATTCTATGTGATCACTTCTTTTGCTGGGAGGATGATAAAGTTATGCTTATGGTAAAGCCCTGGTACCCGGATTTTAATCCTTCATCTGAAGTTTTTAGTAAGATCCCTATATGGGCCAGACTCCCGAACCTCCCTCTTCATCTCTTGCATGATTCCATTCTTGAGGAAGTGGGTGAGGCTTTAGGGGACTTTTTGTTGTTGGATCATGAGTCCTACAATATACTTCATTCCACTTTTGTTCAAATTTTAGTTGAACTTGACACTTCGAAGGGTCCCCCAGCTGAAATCAAAATTGAATCAACCTTAGGATCTTGGATCCAATAGCTTGACTACGAGGGCATTCCCTTCATATGTCGAAATGTTTTAAGAATGGCCACATTTCAGCACATTGTGGCTTGGATTTTCCGATTTAGGGGATTCTGGCCTAGCCTTCCCCGTTTGCATGAATGGGTCACTCGTAAATGGGAACCATTGCTATCAGGTACTGTTCATATCTTTCCCATGGCAAAGGGGTTTTTCATTGCAAAGTTTGATGTTGCTGAGGATAGAACCAAGATTCTATGTGATCACTTCTTTTGCTGGGAGGATGATAAAGTTATGCTTATGGTAAAGCCCTAGTACCCGGATTTTAATCCTTCATCTGAAGTTTTCAGTAAGATCCCTATATGGGCCAGACTCCCGAACCTCCCTCTTCATCTCTTGCATGATTCCATTCTTGAGGAAGTGGGTGAGGCTTTAGGGGACTTTTTGTTATTGGATCATGAGTCCTACAATATACTTCATTCCACTTTTGTTCAAATTTTAGTTGAACTTGACACTTCGAAGGGTCCCCCAGCTGAAATCAAAATTGAATCAACCTTAGGATCTTGGATCCAATAGC
>MU225700.1:652255-699110 GCA_018584345.1 Thuja plicata
CCAGCTGAAATCAAAATTGAATCAACCTTAGGATCTTGGATCCAATAGCTTGACTACGAGGGCATTCCCTTCATATGTCGAAATGTTTTAAGAATGGCCACATTTCAGCACATTGTGGCTTGGATTTAAATAAAAAGGAAACTTCTCCCTCTTCGTGGAAGGGTGTCTCTACCCAACATTATACAGTTCTCAAAAGTTCCTCTCAGCCTGGGAAGAAGGATTTGCCTCCTGCTGCCCCTGTTGGGTCTATGGTTCCTGTTGGTTTTGACTTTGTGTCTGCTGGTGTTACTTCTGCTCTCTCCCCACTGGCAACTGTTGTTGGTGGGTTTGTTGGTGGGTCTTCTGGTGGTTCTGTGTCTGTTGGAGCTGAACCTATTCTTTCTATGTTGGTTGATGGTGGAACTATGGGTGTTGGTTCAGCTAGTCTTGCTGGTGTTCTGACTCGTACTTGCTCTGGTTTGGTAGAGCCTTTGATTAACAATCCTATGGTTGGGGCTAAAGTTGGCCCTATGTTGGATGTGTCGCTGGAAGTTTCTAATCCTTTGCTGGGTGTTGGTTCTTCAGCTTTGGAGTGCTAGCAGGACGAGGTTGCTAGAGTTGAAGATGGTTGGGTTACGGTTAAAGGTAAAATTTTAAAAAATCTTCTTCTTCTTTTGACATGACTCTTTGGTCCCATAAGAAGTGGTCAAAAGGATAGCTTTCTCTTTTCCTGCAGATATTCTCTAATGATTTATTCTTTGTTGCGGTTTGGGAATGTTTCATTTGAGTTTTCGCTGAGTGTGTTTCTCTTGGGCCTCTTGTTCAGGCTGGTCTGTATAGTTATGGGAATTCTTGTTGCTCTATCTTAAGTTCCCTTTTTTGTACAGGGTTTCGGGGCCCCTTCAAAACCTGCTTTTACCTTAATAAAAAACATTGCAAGAAAACCTAAGGGACTGGCATTCAAAGTTAAAATCTGCATTATGGTTGGATAGAATAACTCCTAAGCAGATTATTGGTAATTCCCCTTATGTTTTAGTAAATGGAAAAGAGGCAAGATTGTCTATTTCAATTGAATTTCCAGCACTAGATCTTGTGAACCAGCTCGTTTTGTTTGAAGAAAATGATCCACTAAGTTTGAGGTATGCTCAGTTGTTGGAACTAGAAAAAGGAAGAAGTAAAGCTCTGAAAATTATGGAATATCAACAACTCCAGACGAAGAGGGGGCCTTTGACAGAAAAATAACTCTCAGAAGATTTAAGGAAGGAGATCTGGTCCTAAAGTGGGATGTCCTTAAAAGCATACTAGGTCATCATACAAATTGTGATAACATATGGGTTGGTCTTTTCATGTTCACGGAATGCAAAGAACATAACACATTCCAGTTCTCAACAGTTGATGGAGAAGTTCTGCCAATCCCAGTTAACGGAATGTACCTCAAGCATTGCTTTGAGGTTTGATCTACCCTGTACTATAAGTTTCATGCTTTCAATAAAGTGTTGTTGCATCATAGGTTTAGGAGTTTTTAATTCCTCCAAGTGTTGTCCAAGCACAAGTTAGTTTGTCATTTTCCAGTCAGTAGTTAGTTGGTTCTTTGTTTTAGTTTCAGGTTGTCCTGTGCAAAAGAGTTTTGAGTTTCATTGATGTTCTCTTGATGTCATAACAAGAACACATATAAAACAAGTTCAGTATTAGAACTCATTCATATATGCATTTCTGCTAATGCAGCAAGAGAAGGCCCTAAGTTCTTTGTTTGCTGTGTGAAATTTTGTGTTATCCTAATTGACTATGTTTCCCAATGGATAGAAGCTATTGTTTTCATGTCTCACAGGCTGACAACCAACAAAAGTCGCCAGAATTGTTACTAAATTTTCACATGGTTGCAATTTAGTGAAGAAACTAAGCATATCAGACAAAAGGTACAATTCTTTGTTTAACCCTTTACCATTATATCCAGATTGTTCGTAAGAGATTACAAATACATGAAAAAAAAATTAATCATTCAATTGTATTGAACATAAATAGTTACATGTTTATGCAATTGATAAGGAATGAAGTGTAATCTTCTCACTAATAACATTTAGCCTAATTTTTGACGCTCAGTGGTCGATATTATGACTCGAAAATGTAGAACATTCGACCAATGTGGTCGTCAAACTTTTTTTGTTGAAGCAATCGACAACTAACATAGTCGTCAGAATACCGATGACCCAATGGTTGAAAGAAAAGGGCTGCGTAGTCAAGAATTGCAAGCGCCTTGCACGACTAGCGCATTCCACAATTGGTCAAACTTACAACGAACGTATGACGCGAAGAAAGATATAAAATGATGGCAATGTTATATAAGCGACGTTGTAATCATCAGAAAACTATGTGGTGGTCGTCGGTATACCGACTACTATACGAAGATCGATTCATCGCTTATATAGCTTTCTCATCGATTACATAACCAACCAAGGTCGAAATACCGACAATAAGTGTAGGCGCCTTGCACGACCAACACATTCCATAATTGGTCAAACTTACAACGAACGTATGATGCGAACAAAGATATAAAATGATGGTAATGCTATATAAGCGATGTCGTAATCGTCGGAAAACTACGTGGTGGTCGTCGGTATGCTGACTACTATACGACGATCGATTCGTCGCTTATATAGCTTTCTCGTCGATTACGTAACCAACCAAGGTCAGAATAGAGACAACCTGTTTTTTTTTTAAATAATTGTTTTTCAATAAATAAAAAATTATTCTACTATTATTTACTGTTTATAATTGTAGTCATATGATTTCCACCTATAAAGCTATTTTTCTTAACTTCTGATATCAATGTAAAGTGGAAGTCCATGAATTAATCCAATGAATGTGCCTACCCAAAGAATAATCTACTCTCATAATCTACATAGGTGATGACCAAAACATTTCTCTATCCATGCAACAAAAGGAAAACATGATCTACTTATGGTTATGCAAACCTTTGATTACAACTAGAAGCACAAAAATATCTGCAAAAATTGGTCAATAAAGACGGGCAAGCCTATCAATAACCAAAGCCAAGAAGATTTATGTGAACCCCTGTGTAGATATTAATTTATCCAAATTCATAACTAGTAACATAAGTATAGCCATAATTGAACATCAATAGATGCATGAACCAGTATATTAGTAATTCCTAATCATGTAACCATATTATTTGATGAGAGATTAAAATTAATAAGTGTCATGAAATCACATTATCTATCATAACATAGATTCTTCTATCGTAGAAATACATGGACATTAAAATAATAATATACCAATTACACTTACCTCATGCTGCATCTGAGCTAGGATCTAGAGTTGAATTACCTTCTTACACATGCGGAGTCAGAGTGGCACTACATCCTCCCCCTCTAAGGCTCGACTTACTCCTGGAAGCCACAAAATATAAGATAGAAGCACTTCACACAGTAGTCATGTGGTATCTCTTAAGCATAATCAATAACACTGTATTCCTAGGAATCCATACGGAAATATCTTGATTCTCATACAAATTACCAAACAATTCTATATTTCCCTTTTTATTCCATCTCAAATTCTAATCAACCTTAATATTATCATCTAAATAATTCATTATCACAATCTATGCCTACTTTTCCACCAGGAACTAGGTCAAGCAATCCAACAAAAGTAACATTATAGATCAATTGCTTGTAAATTAACTAATCATAAGAATGCTAAAACATACTTATCACACATAGAGTCACCAATATCTCGTATCCACAATCTTAAACATAACAATGAATTAGGAAATTTCTATTCATTTCACTCAACAAAGCGCATATAGTCTCCTAGTGAGCAGCAATTTACATTTTTTCATTAAGTTGCGCATAAAAGATACTCCAATACACACATTAACACTCAATTTTATGTTACTTTCATCATATTTCAAGAAATCTAATTTTTTGAGTTTCTTGATTTTCACAAAAACATTACTAAGTCATTCATTCTCTTCATTTACAAGACATAAAAACAAAGCACAATTTCAAAATTTTCAAAATTTGCACACAAAATACCAGCAATACTCAATAAAATATTAGAAAATATGCACTAATTAAGCACATAGATCCATTTCTATATCTACTATGCAACAAAAAATAGAGAGAGATCAATCTATTACGACACACTGAACCACAACACCAGAGTTACACAACATTAAGCTCAAGAGTGGGATCCAAGATACACATACTGATCCCAACCAAAACAAAATCCATAGCCCACACCCAAGGTTTTCCTGCATCTGCTTCCTTGCATACACTCGCCAAGTTTGCATCACACGTCCTTGACAAGGAGTCACATCACAACACAAGACCAACATTCATAAAACATAAAAGAAAACTAGTCCAACTACTAAATTTTGCAAAAAATGGAAGCACTTATTACATATGCCAAATATAATGTTACCTATTTAAGTATTGGTCCTAAGTCATTTCATGGTTGAAGCCACATTGACTTTTGAAGATCATTTTTCAATATAGTAATCTATAATGGATTCATTTGAAAGAATGGTGTGTCTACTAATAAGATAATAATCAAGACCCCCTTTCAAATGTTCTTGTGTCAAGGATGTTAAAGATTGTTATGGTTCAAGTTCCTTCTCTCAATGAACTTGAAAAGAAGGAGGTCCTTTTATGAACCTTGTGTTGGTGGTGTTACCAAACTAGAAGAATGAAGACACAAAGTTGCCTTGTGGGTGTGTGTGGGTCCTAGATGCTCTACATTACATTGTCTCTATCTTAAAAGTTTACCTATTGGAAACTTTTAACAATTTGATTACAGATGACTTAATATCCTGGCCCCAAATCATTTACAAAACATAACAATTTGAACCCCAACAAAATGCAATGTATAGATATGTCAAAGTAAACTAACAAGACACGAATAAACTAGTGCAATCATTGAATATAACTCACCTCAAGTTTATAATAGCTACTACTATGAATATCATGTACATACTCTTCATATTTTTTCTATTCTGTAGGGGTAACAAAATAATTTGAAGGGTATTTTGTGCTAATGGCCTAGACAAATTAGAGTCTGTGAGGATAATTATAATTGGACTTTTTGTAATTGAAGCCTACAATTGTTGCAAGTGAATGGGTAGAAGGCAAGATAGTACAAAATCTACTTTGTATTTCATTAATAAAAATAGACACAAAATAGAAATATACCAATAAGTGAAAAGTAATTTAGGTAAATTTATATGCTATTTACCAATAGTAATGCATCAAATTCCACATAGATAGTACATATAAGGCCACAAAAAATTCACCAAAACACTGAGGAAATAAATTAAAGAAGGAAAAAACTTATTTCATAGTGGCTCCAATGTTTAAAGGGAGAAGGGAGAGTGATGAAGATGATATCAGTTATAGATTTTGCATACATGCATTACTGGATAATACAAAACTAATTTGTAGAGAGAAAAATATTATTTCAAATAATTGAAAGATATTCACGTTCTTACCAAATTTTTCTGAGGAGGGGGCATGGTGTCAGATTAAAATGATTCATATTATATTATTTGTACTTTTCTCTAAACAACATTCTGTGCACCATAGATAGTGTCATGTCTTCTAGGAGAGGAGTAGAGTGAGAAGAAACCTAGTGTTTCCTAACTTTGACAAAGTTATCTTTGTAGAGCTCCTCTTGATTTTCTTGCAATGTCGAGGCAATAACCGTTAATGTAAATTTCTTGAACTGCACAAAGACAAACAAATAAATAAATATATGATTACTTACTATCAACTCAATCTCAAAACTCAGAAACCAAAATAGCATCCTAATTGACAGTTTTCTTATTGAAGAAATCTCTTTAAAAAGAAAATTTAGTTTAGATTATGGGTGGAACACACATCATGAAAAACAAAATGAAAGCAATACTTTAGCAAGTAAGAGGATTTTTTAATTTTTCGTGCAGTGTATTTTTCAAATGTAAATTATAATGTTAACTATTATTTTCATGTGCACTTTGATTTTCTTTATTGTTTAATTTCATTGTTTGCATCTACTTTAGTATCTAAACCATTGAAGAAGCCATTTTTTTAATATCAATTGAGGTAATCTTGTTTCACTTTTTGGTGAGTATAGGAAAATGTATTAAAGTTGTGGCCATAGTGATAGACATCTGAAAAGTAATAGCTACTATCTTGTAATAGAGCACGGTGCAAGGAAATATTTGGGAAGTTAAATTCGGATAATATCATTCATGATTATGGATGTAATTTCTTACAACCATTGTTAGCTCTTTACAAATTGCATAACTTAGTATTCAAAGAGATGTCTAGCAAAGAATTGCAACAAATTAAGAGAATGATTCCACCATCCAATCACTATTGATATTCCTTTGTTTGTTTACAGGTCTTATCTTCAAAAATCAGAGCAGGCATATTTGATAAAGAAGAATAAAAACTCTCACAGAATCCTAAATAATCAATTCACTTCTTATTTCATTAAAATGTCTCAATTTATTTATTGTACTTTAAAACCATTGTCTACAAAAACTATTCAATTTTTAAGGACATGTAAAGCAAAAGCAAAAACCATATTTTCGTCAATTTTGCAACCAAATGATCCCAAGAAAGTCATTTTTGAGTTATATACTATTTTAAAAGAGGCCTAGATATCGATTGTGAAGTAAGAAGTTAGAACTTATTGTTTTAAAAGGAGAAAATTGTGTCAAAAATACCTATCTAGACAAAATTTAAGAAAACTACATCTTAAGGTATCTGTAATAGTATAATTCAAAAACTCATCATAAGACATTATCTATTGATTAGAGTACCAGATCTGTATTTACTATTTTTGAGAATTTAGCAATAATGTGAATAAATTCATCAAATTTCTATAGTTTATGAAATTTGTTGTTTGAGATTTCTAGATTCAGGCGTTGTATATAAATTTTTGCATTAATCTTTTCTATTACATTTTGTGATTCATCAATAGCATGATAAAAAGCATAAGGAATAGCTGAAATAGTAAGATGACTGATTTTAGACTGATTATTATTTCTTCCTCTTCTTTGAATTGTTTTCTCTCCATCTTCCATCCCAACCTCCTCTTTTTATTTGGTGTCAGTCTGCAATCAGTCATCTTACTACTTAAGCAGATCTTTAGCTTCTTTATTATTTTGATGATAGATCATGGAGTATAATCCAAAATTTTAATGTACACATATTTGTACACAATTGATTCTAGAAATCTCAAGCTACTTACATGATCGTATGTTGATGGGGTGACAGATTAGTGGAAACATGCTATAGTGAAGAAGAGATGGCGACAATATGTTGGTGTAGATGTGTGAAAGACATTTGTCATAGACCTTTGCAACCCACTAACTCACATCAACGTATGCAGACAATCCCCTCGAGAAAGTATGGATTCACATCAAAGTGCATGGCTTCTAATGGTTTTCCTCCCCATTTTTGGGGTAGGGATGGTTGGAGAGTGACACCTAAAGACATGTGTGGTTATCATTCTAGACTTGCTCATGTTGGAGGGGAAAATGTTGAGCTGAGAGCACAACTTCCCCCCTTTGATTTCTCTTTGCTATAGAGAAGGCCCCATGTTGTTAGAGTTGGGGAGTGGTACTGCCCCTTTATTTTTATCACTGAATTGGGGAATAGATTAAAGGATCCTAAGATTCAGTTTGTGGAGTGTCCTTTCTACAAGATGGATCTAGAAAAATTCTAGGAAGAGATATATTCTACTCGGTGTGTGACTGGAAAAGATGTTGATGTGGACACAACCTTGAAAGTAGAAGAAGCACTGTTGTTTGGAGAAGAAGTACAAGAGGAAATCAGAGATAATGATGGAAGTGTTTTGTTTAAAGGTGTGGGGAAGCAATTGGGACAGGTCACTGGTGTGAAACTTAGCTGGCCTATCATTGCCAAAATGAAGGGAGATCAAGATAGATATGGAATATAACAAGGAGGAAGAAATGTAAGGGTGAAGAAATCATTTTAGGGGTTTGGGATGGAAGTAAAATTTGTCTGTTATGTTGTGGTGGAGAGATACGTGTTGAAAATAATTGATGGTAGCATTGCACTCACTTATTCATTTAGAAATTTGAACCAAATACAGGGGAAGTGGGAAGTTTGAGGGTCAAAGTTTAATCGGTTTTAAACTCTAATTTGTTTGTGGAGGAAAAGTCAAGGACAATAATTGTTAAAAGATGTTGATTTTTTTTCAGTTTGTATGTCCAAACTTGCCTTTGAAAAACAATTGGATTTCATTCTCTCTGTAATTCAATATATATTTAAATGATCATTTTAACACATTAGATTTGATTAAAGTAAGTGGTACTATGGATAGATTCTAAGTATGAACATAGATTATGGAAATGATTAGTATTAAGTTTGAATAGTATTTTGAATAGAATATTCCCAATGATGGATCAAATTGTTACCGTTTAAATGTGTTAACAAAGACATTGAAGGCCTTTCGTCTTGATCTTGTGGTATTGGCATCTGTGGGAGAATTAGTGTCGAGAACTGACATTACAAGGAGTAGAATACTTTTGTACAATCTGCTTACTAGAGAAAGTGCTCAAATTCCTTGGTTGAAAAGTCTTATAGAGTAGCTAAAGTTATAGTATGCAAACAGTATGAGAAACCTCTTTCTAAATCCCTTTGACAACACTCAACAAAGACATTTTGTGGCAGTGCAACCAATATCATGTAGTATCACTGCACAACGGCTTAATAGAAGTTTGTGATTTTGCCTCAATTCTAGCATACTCGTATCAATAACATGGATTTGGTTTAGGAATTGTTTCATTATGTGAATGTTTAATTGCAACTATTGGGCTTAAAGCTCATATGCCTCTCTTCTTGACTATTTCTTTTAGATGTGATGCTTTATTAAAAACATAGAGGTGGAGTTTTTCCAAGTTCTCTTTTCAGTGTGAACCAGTTGATTTCAACAATAAGTTTTTTGAGCCTCTCATAATTTTATTCCATAATATCATTCTCAGTTCTTAGACGTCAAAGATATTTTATTTTGATTCCCAATTTATATTTTTTTGAAGCCTTAACCACCAAATAAGTAAACATATTACAAGATTAAATCAATGAATCTCATAGTGTAATTTATTTGCATATCCTTCATCATTTTTATCCATAATAAGATATAATCACTCAACCAAAATATTCCAACATACCTTCCATCTTCTTTGTCACGCAATTTTGCATCCATTTCCTTGCTTGGAGGATACTGAGGCAAGATTGCCAGGTCACAAGCATATGGCTTGGTAGTGAAGAACTATTCAATACAAAAAGAAAATTCATTAGCCCCCAGAAAGTTCTTAAGAACAAGACTTACACACACTAACAAACTAGATATTATCATGAAAACTAGCATATCGGAAGCATGTATCTCCAGGTAATGACATTATTGTCATCTAGACTATGAATAAATGTCATACCTTTCTTCAAAGAACTTTAAACAAGAAGCTACATATGTCCCTTGTATAAAAGAGGCCTAGATATCACTTGTGAAGTAAGAAGTTAGAACTTATTATTTTAAAAGGAGAAGATTGTGTCAAAAATACCTATCTGTTAGGAATAACAGTCCACAAGCACAACTGAGAAGGGTATGAATCATTTGTGATATAGAATATTAAACTTTAAACTTTATAAACCAAAAATTCAATGCAAATGATAACACAGTAAATGCCAACACAATAACACAATACTTGTTGTCGAGGAAACCCTATTAAAGGTAAAACCCCGGTGGGAATTAGCAACCACAAATGATGTACTGAGAGTATAGTATCCTTGTTAAAATATTTAGCCCTGTTAGGAGCTTATTACAATATTACATTACACAGTCCTTATTAAAGGATAGACCCTATTAGGAGTCAAGAGAAATAGTGGGCTCGCTGCCCAGGCACACTGCCCAAAGAAGGTTAATGCCACCCTCAAGGATTTACAATCTGAACAAGTGTATATAGAAAATATACAATCCAGTGAACTATCTTATAGCAATTATCTTTGCTTGGTCAGTTCCAATGATGTATTTGTATCACAAACTCTGCTCTACATCCAATAGCCAACAAGCCTCGCAGCTTTCACACTTCTCTACCTTTTTCAATCTCTACCACATCTTTCCAAAAGAAAAGATCTCTCATATATACCCTATTAAAATAATTCATTAGGTCGGCTAATTAATCTTTCCCAATACACAAATAATTAATTAGGTCAACCAATTAGGCTTTCCCAATATACAAATAATTGTTTAACCCCTTGCTAAGATACACATGGTACCTATAACAAGTAAACATCAATTATAACCCATCAGCTATAGTCCAAGATCCACAATCCACACTCACAATTCATAATACATGCTACATGTCTGAAGTCGGCCACCAAATAGGTCTCCTCCAAATTACACATCACAACCGATGTCACCAATACTCTCACAACTATCGATAAACAACAAATATTCCTCAATGTGTCCTTTGTCATCCCATAAGCTCGCATACTTTGAAACATCTTCATCTGTAAGATATACGCAAAATACAGAGACCTCCTATGTCAAGCATTTCTGTCACAGTCCAAAAACCAGTCTTCACTAAATCACCTGTAACATCACCACTATGTAACCTCAAGTCAAGCGACCTTAGAAATAAGGTCATCACACATCTGTCTCCATATCCTTGTCTTTGATCATTATGAATCATCCGTACAGTGTTCGTACAATTCTGTCAGTTATCATATGTAATTTGTTCTCTCCACAAAAATATATGTTGACATCAATGACAAAACATGAATATCAACAGCATAAATAGTATCCAAATTTGATATCATCCAACAATCTCACCCTTTGGCATTGATGGCAACATATGGTAAAATCCATCAACCCAAAAAGTACTCTCTCAATACAATCTTCTCAATATCCTCAACAGAAATCTCCTTAAAATAGTAGGCATTTTCACATAAAATCTTTCCCCCTTTGGCAACAATGGCAAATGGTGCCATAACTCAACTGTAATCTTCTGTAAGGTGTGGCTTTTTCAAATCTTCATGTCCAACAGCCGGGTGCAAAATCACCCAAATGTGCTCCATAGCATTCCTACGATCACTCCCCCTGAGGAGTAGATCCATACATCAAGTCCAGACAATGATATAGATCTGAAAGCCACTGGACTGGTGCATGTCTGCATCAATTAATTATCACTGAGAGGGGCTCTCACCTCGAGCATGCTTTTGAGATATTCAAAAGTATCTTTTGGCAAAGGTTTTGTAAATATATCTTCTATCTGATCCTTTGTGATAATATATACCAGTCTAATCTCTTTCTCTGCTACCTTCTCCCTCAAGAAATGATACTTAATAGAATTATGTTTAGTCTTTGAATGCATTACAAGATTCTTCGACATATTCATTGTGCTAGTGTTATCAAAATGGATAACCATTGGCTCTTCAAAAATTATTCCAATGTCCTTCATCATTTGTTTCATCCAAACAACTTGTGTACAATTTATTGCAGCAGCAACATACCCTGATTCAGCAGTAGACTGAGCAATATAGTCCTTCTTCTTACTTAACAAAGAAACTAGCCTTTTCTCAAGAAAAAATGCTCCACCACTTGTACTCTTTCTATCATCCACATTACCTGCCCAATCAACATCAGTGTAAGCCTGCAAAATAAAGTCATTTGATTTTTCATACTACAATCCATATTCTATTGTTCCTTTCAAGTATCTGAAAATTCTTTTCACGTCAACAAGGTGTGTTTCTTTAGGATTTGCTTGATATCTTACCACAATTCCAACTACATTGGAAATATCTGGTCTAGTGTGAGTTAGATATTGTAGACCACCAATCATCGATCTGTACTTTGTCTGGAAAACACTTTGAGTCTCATCATTACTAGCCATCTTGTATCCAAACACCATGGGTGTCCCAACAGCTTTACAATCTTCCATTCCAAACTTTTTCAACATTTCCTTAAGATACTTGGTCTAAGATATAAAAATACCATTCTTACTTTGATTAATTTGCAAGCTAAGAAAAAATTTCATTTCACCAATCATTGACTTTTCAAATTCATTTTCCATTTCTTTAGAGAACTTCTTACTCATCTTATCATTGCCTCCAAAAATGATATCATCAGCAAAAACTTCTATGATTAAGATTTCATCTTCATCAGTTTTTAAATATAAATTATTGTTTGCATTACCTTTCCTGAAACCAATACGAATTATATATTTTTCCAGTCTTGCATAACATGTTCTCGGTACTTGTTTTATTCCATACAATGCTTTCTTCAACTTACAAACCATGTCTTCATCTTCTATCAAAGGAAATCCATTAGGTTGCTCTATGTATACTTCTTCTTCCAAATCTTCATTCAAGAATGTTGACTTCACATCCATCTGATATACTTTAAAGTCTTTATGTGTAGCATAAGTAAGAAATAATCTCATAGCTTCCAACCTAGCAACAGGGGCAAATTTTTCTTCAAAGTCTATGCCTTCTTGTTGCGATTAGCCTTTCCAAACTAGTCTAGCCTTATTTCTTACCATTGTTCCTTCCTCATCCATCTTGTTTTTGAAAACCCATTTAGTTCCTGTCACATTTTTGTTCTTAGGTCTTGGAACCAATTCTCAAGTATTGTTTTTCTTTATTTGTTCAAGTTCTTCCATAACTTTAGTCCAAGATTCATCTCTACATGCTTCATCAGTAGTTTTCAGTTCAACTTGGAAAATCAAACAAATTTCATCTCTAACTCTAGATCGAGTCATCATACCTTTACTTACATCACCAATAATTTTTTCTTCAAGATGGTTCTTCTTAACATACCTCAGAGTCTTAGGAGTCTCAGTAAGCTCAATCAATTCATCTTCAATCTCATTATCAACCTTCAAAGGTTCTTCAGGTTCAGCAGTGACCTCTTTTATCTCTGCAATATGACCATGGACATATATTCTTTCCTGAATCTGAAACTTTTCATCTATCCTCAAATTGGCGCTTTCAATCAACTTTATCAATCTTAGATTGAAACATTTGTATGCTTTGCTCTTATTAGAATAACCAAGAAAAATACCTTCATCATTTCAATCATCAAACTTCCCTATCTCATCATCTCTTTTGATATAGCATTTACTTCCAAATATTTTGAAATATTTTACAGTAGGTGTATAATCAAACCATAATTCATAAGGAGTCTTACTTGTACCTTCTCTGGTCTGAATTTTGTTCAAGGTGTACACAACAGTACCAACAGCTTCCCTCCAATGAATATGTGATACATTTCCTTCCAGTAGCATAGTTCTTGCAGCATCTAATATTGTTCTATTTCTTCGCTCTACTATCCTATTTTGTTGTGGTGTCCTAGGTCCAGATGTCCGTCAGTATATTCCATGCTCTTCACAGTAGGTGTTAAATAAATCTGATGTAAACTCACCACCTCTGTCTGATATCAAACATTTTATCTTCAAACCAGATTTATTCTCAATTTTTGCTTTAAATAACTTGAATTTGTCAAATGCTTTAGATTTTTCTCTCAAATATGTAACCCACGTCATTCTAGAAAAGTCATCAACACAAAGTATAGAGTAGCTTTCACCATAATAAGATCTTGTTCTTGTAGGACCACACAGATCTGTATGCATCAGATCCAACTTCCATTTTGTTGAATAAGATTTTCTTTTAAAACTACTTCTAGTTTGCTTCCCCATAACACACTCTCTACACATAGTGTTAGATGGTTTCACAATCTTAGGTAGATCTCTCACAACATTAGTCATACTTGCATTCATGGTGTTATCAAAGTTAACATGAAAAAACCTTTTATGTCATAGCCAACTGTCATCAACCTTCGCAATAAAACAAGAAGCTTCAGATGTATTCAATTCAAATACATTACCTCTACATTTAGTACCAGATGTGATCAAATCTCCTAATTTACTTCAGATAGAGCGTTTCCCATAAATGAATTTCAATTGATAACCTCTATCCACTAACTGCCCAACACTCGACAGATTATGTTTAAGTCCATCAACAAGTAATACATTGTCAGTATTAGTCTTTCCATCCAGAGAAATAGATCCAACTCCAATGATAAGCTTAGGAGTATTGTCACCAAATCTAACAACACCACCATCATATCTTTTCAGACTCACAAACTTATTTTTATCTCCAGACATATGATGTGAACAACCACTATCTATAACCCATTCATATCTCTTTTCAACATGAGACACTAAGGCTTTTTCTTCATGTATAGGTTCATCATCCTTGATAGCAATAAATCCAATTTCATTATAGTCACCATCATTATCATTAGATACGCCTTCACTAGCATAATAGAATTCCTTGTCTTTTGAGTACTTATATTTGTAAAACTTAGGTTTATGCTTTGGAACCCTTGTAGGACATCGAGATGCAAAATGACCAATCTTGTTACATGAAAAACATTTCAAAGGTAATTTGTCTTCAAATTTTCCCTTACCTCTCTTTTCTCTTCTAGCGATCAGGGCTACCACTTCATCTAGCTTTCTTTATTCATCCTGTATCTATTCCCATTCATCAACATAGTCTTCAATCTCTTCTCTCAAGTCACCATTGTTGGTGTTTGCAATTCCATATAAGGTCTTTTTGTTTCTATGGACAGTCGCCTTGAATGCTAACTCTACTTTAGGTAAAGTATCTCCCTGTTCTGCGGTCTCAAAAGTAGTAAGTTTCCCAATCAACATCTCTCTAGTGAAGTTCGGTGTCAAAGGTATACTCTCCTCTATAGCTTTTACTTTACTTTTGTATATAAGTGTTAAAGATCTAAGTATCTCCGCAATCACTTCTTCCTCACTGTAAGTACCTCCAGAGTTTCTGATGCCAGTAACCACCTCAATAATTCTCTGTGCATATACCCTAATGTTCTCATTGTCTCTCATCTTCATTAATTCCATCTTTGTCTTCCATTTTTGTAGCTTTTCCTATTTAGTAAACTTATATCCAATATACACACCTTCCAATCTTGTCCAAATCTCATGTGCAGAATCCAAGTCTTTTACTTCAATGAATTCACCTTCAGAAAGTGCATTGATCAATGATTCCCTTGCGACCATATTACATGCAAATAGCTTCTTATCATCTTCAGTAGCCTTCTCCAATTCATCTTCAGTCGCTATATTTTCCTTCTTTTTTGTGATCATCCAGTAGTCTATTACCAAATATAGCAAGTGTGTTCTCATCTTATTCTTCCAACTGTCAAAGTTTTTAGGATCAAAATTCGGACTATCCTCCATGTAGTAAGTCATCTTCAGGATCACCTCAAGCTTTTTAACTTTCTCTCTAAGGACTAGTAGCTCTGATATCAATTGTTAGGAATAACAGTCCACAAGCACAACTGAGAGGGGGGGTGAATCAGTTGTGATACAAAATATTAAAATTTAAACTTTATAAACCAAAACTTAATGCAAATGATAACACAGTAAATGCTAACACAATAACACAATACTTGTTGTCGAGGAAACCCTGTTAAAGGTAAAACGCCCATGGGAATTAGCACCCATAAATGATAAACTGAGAGTATAGTATCATAAAATCTGCTCTACATCCAGCAGAAAAACAAGCCTCGCATCTTACTCTTCTCTTCCTTTTCAATCTCTACCACATCTTTCCAAAATAAAAGATCTCTCATATATACCCTATTACAATAATTCATTAGGTTGGCCAATTAAGCTTTCCCAATACATAAATAATTAATTAGGTCGTCCAATTAGGCTTTCCAATATATAAATAATTGTTTAACCCCTTGCTAAGATACACATGGTACCTATAATAAGTAAACATCAATTACAACCCATCAGATAGAGTCCAAGATCCACAATCCATGCTCACAATTCATAATACATGCTACATGTCTGAAGTTGGCCACCAAATAGGTCTCCTCCAAAATACACGTTGCAGATGATATCACTAGTACTCTCACAACTATCGATCAACAACAAAAATTCCTCAATGTGTCCTCTGTCATCACATAAGCTCGCATACTCTGAAACATCTTCATCTGTAAGATATACGCAAAATAGAGAGACATGCTCTATCAAGCATTTTAGTCATAGTCCAGAAATCAGTCTTCACTAAATCATCTGTAACATCACCACTATGTAACCTCAAGTCAATCGAACTTAGAAATAAGGTCATCACACATCTATCTCCATATCTCTATCTTCGATCATTCTGAATCATCCGTACAGTTTCCGTACACTTCTATCAGTTATCATAACCAATCAGTTCTCTCGACAAAAACATATGTTGACATCAATGACAAAACATGAATATCAACAACATAAATATTATCCAAATTTGATATCATCGAACACTATCTAGATAGTATTTAAGAAAACTGCATCTTAAGGTATCTGTAATAGTATAATTCAAAAACTCATCATAAGATCTATGAGAAACATATGAAGGAATATTGGACCACCATACTGCATTTTTTCTCCGTAAAAGATGGTAAAATAAATTATATTAATGATAATTGTTTGAGAAAGAACTAAGATCCTTGATACATACTTGTGATCGACAATAATATAGACATCACTTGTTATTCTTATTTCATAGAGTTAAACTTCTATTATGTATTCCTATTTTTCATTTGATGCATGACTACTTTGACAGAGATGAACTCTATGAAAACAACCTCAAAGTTGTAGACATTAGAATTTTTAGTAAGAACCCTCACATGCCTTGTGGAGCAGTTGTGACGTGGGAGACATTCAACGACAATCTGGAAGGCCCAAAGTATGCAAATTTTGCTCCCAAATATTCATTTAGTAGAATGTTATTGGATTTCACATCTCTGTGAAATATGGGTGGATCGATGCTATGGAGGTACACCAACACTTAGCACAGTTTACCTACTAAATACCCTTTATGAGCTTTTCTTACATTGGTAATATTATAAAATATGCACTAAGTACATTTTTTTCAACCAATACATTTAAGTTCCCTATGGTAGAGTTATGCAACATTCTTATCTAAAATAAAGTATGTTGGGTTTTATTTACTCTATTTAATGCTTTTGCCTTACTTTAGTCTTGATGCTTAAACACAAATTACATCATTTTTAGTCATTTATATAGGTTTCGGTTTCTTTCATAGAATGATCCTACTATCACTCATACACCTCCATGAGATCCTTTCGATAAAACACTTGCATCACTATATATATTTTCATTTTATAACCATTTACCAAGAAAAGAGTGAGGAAGGAAGGAGAGAGAAAAGTTATCCTTATCTTAAGTAACCATCACTAACTGTCTCCACAATTTAAATTTCACAATGCACATAGAAATGAGTTAAGACACACTCATTTTGACAGTAAGAGATTACACACACACACACACACACACACAAAGGTACCATATTGTATTCCAAATATGTCTTTGGCATCATCCAATCAAGAGCTAAAAATCACAAGAATTATCCAAGCCACTTACAGTTCATTAAATCAATTGTTCACATACAGGGTCATGGCACATAAAAATAATACTCTAATCATGTATAAGTCTTATGGAAATTAGATACATAATTGAAATTTCTTAATCCATCATCACACCTTTATACATCTCATTTATTCACTAACACAAAATGGCACAAATAGAATTCTAACCATCCATCACTACATCATCAAATAATAGTAATGAGCACGCGTAGAAAAGGCAAAGATACATATAGATTCAAACACTCATCCAGTAAACAAGAAGAGCATACACAAGGAGGGATATTTCCATTTCTTTGAGGCCACATAAAGATCATCTTAATTCAATCATTCAACAAGAAAGGGCGTAGCACCAAGTGCCTACTACATCATGTAATCTACCAAAATCACACAAAATTTACAAATGTAACCATGCACTCACACACATGAGACAAATTCACGAGATGGAGGGCATCAAATAGAAGACACACACTAACTAACATACCAATGAAACATCACGCAATGAGAACATACATGTCATAGCTCCCAGTGTATGAACCTAGGCTCTGATACCAAATTCACGCCCCACTAGAGAACCCTAAGAAACTAGCTAGGTGGATTACATGTACAACAATTTTTTTTGTTTAATAAAGAACAATTATTTAGAATAATAACGATAATACACCAATATAGAACGCATGATAAAAACATGAAGAATCATCGTACAGTAAAGATCCAACACACCCAACATAATCATCACTGAATCACTGAGATGGAAGGCTTAGTGTTCCCAAGGTTCCTTTGGCCGCCACACTACGATCACACAACAAAACCTACAAGAGAAATCAGAGAAGATTATCAAGATACTCGACACGCAAGGCATTTTCTTAGAACCCATTGTTGTATAAACATTCACTATTATTTAGTAGCATTCAAGTATACATTTTGAGAAAAGCTCAAGCTAGTAACTGTATAGTTAATAACATAAATATATCGCATGAGATTCTACTTAGGATTTGATTTTGAAGTCTACGAGATCATTTCCTCAAAAACTAGCACATGTTGATGACAATAATGTGGGTGCATGATGTTAGTGCAGTGTGTGTTTGTCCTATATAGACATGGCACATAATCTAGGCAAAACTCTTTAATACTAACTAAAATATGGTTAAACAGAAAATATAGAAAGATACTATGCTAGAAAAAGTAAATACAATACACAACAATAAGAGTAGGAAAAAATCAGAACCAAAGAGAGCTTGATGAAGCCAACTATTTTCCCTACTTCTTCTCCTTCTAATGAACCTGTACACACAAAATTGAGGAAAATGGTTGTGGACTATATCAAATGACAAGAATATGATAAGATAAAGATGATATTCTCAATGAGATACAAATCAAGTTGATGAGAGATTTCCCTTCAAAACCAAGAAGAAAGTAACCTAATGGAGTGAAGGCTAAGAAAACAAGATAAGGAGATACAAATTTGTAACAACAGTTCATTTTACTTGGCGACAACAGTAATAGTTGCATAAGATGAAGATGCTAGAGAAATTTAGTGGTGTTAAGGAATTGAGGTGAAATGGAAAAATAAATAAATAGAATCAACATGTAAAATGACAATATCTATCTCATTATCAGAGCAACATATATGTAATAGAGAACCATTCATGCAGAGATAATAGACATCAAAGTGAGGATAGTCATGTGCAAGGAGTAATAACAGTGTTCCTTCGGCATTGAAATTCTAGTGTATCTCATGAAGGACATTGAAAGATGTTGTACAGAAGTCCAAACAAAGAAATGAGCAGCAAATAGTAAAATAGGAAAACCTTGAATAGGACATGGACAGTCATAAAGTTGCATATTGACATTGTAATAAGACTAGTAGGTGTGTTTGACCATTGAATCTACATTGGTTTAGCTTGAGCTTCACTTGGTTTCGATAATAGTTTAATATTCTCTACTTAACAAGGCCAATCATGTGAAGGTGGAAGCTCATCCCCCCCCCAACAACACTCTAAATTCCCCATTAACATCTAACATTCATTCATTCATTCATCTATTTATGAAATATAACATTCAATCATTATAATCACATAACATTCAATAACACCTAAAATTTATTAACAATTGGACATTCATCAACACATCATTCATCAGCATCTAGTAGCACAAAAGTACATTCATTAAGACAACGTTATTACATTATCAAAAAAGGTTTATTGCAATCATTTCTTTTTTGGCTTTTTGTTTGATTTTTTAATGTAAAGGCTAAGCGGAGCATCAATATCTTTGTCATTTCCCTCCTCTTCTTCTTGTGATCTCAATAAATGCCTCGTCTTGTGTGTAGGAGGACGTTGGTGTGCCAAAGGGGGGTCTGCTGCAATAAAAAATAAAAATGGGTTAAATTCACAATATTTTATATTAGTATTACAAGTATTTCATTAATTAAAAGAACATAACAACCAATCAAAATAAATAAAAATAACATAACACAGATTTTTTTTACCAAAGTGCCACATCATCTTGAATATGGTGAACACTTGGATCATCCTCCACCCATTCACCATGATGTTTTGCATGCTCTAAAATGTACACAAGAAAGGTTACACCAATTTCAATTTAAGATGTTAAATTGTATTAATAATTACACAATTCATTTTCAATAGCAAATGAATACCTTCATCACTATGATACACATCAGGGTCTTCGTCATGTGGATTATCTATGCTAGGATTAGAATGTTGCATTGCAATGTCATGCGCATTGTTGTCATTGTTTTCTTTTTAAAACAAAATAATCAATTTATGTTCGAAATAAAAATCAAATAGATTATCGCCCAAGTATTCAATTTGAAATATTTTCATTTGGCCTACTTACCTGTGTGTGAACCGATGCAATAGACTTTTGGGTTTCACCACAGGAAGCTTGGTATAGGCGTTCAACCACAACTTTATAGCCTTGCTTGAAGGAAATCTTTTTGTCTTCTTTTGTGGGTGCTACATTAAATTTTGAGCCCTATATTTTTGGCTTAATATCGTCAATTCTGTAGGTATTGTTTGATTAAACAAAATTGTTTTCAATTTATATAAAAATTTGATTCAAAATTTTATTTACTGTTACTTACAATTCTTTCTTGAAGTTTCAGATAACCACGAGAGCCAAGTTTGTGTTGGTCGTGTTTTTCTAGTCTGGCCTTTATAGCCTTTGATGTGTCCTGCAGTCTATGAAAAGTTTGAAATATGCTAGATGATATAAATATAAAGATCACTAATTAGTGCATAATTATATTCAAATTAATACTATCGCATACCTTCTATTGTTTACTAGTGTAATTCCTCTTTGACTTTGTGCTTTCTCCTTTGCATCCAAAATGAATTCCTTCCACTGCTTCTCTGGAATCGCTCGTACTTTGGGTCGTTCACTAGATTCCTTCTGTATGTGTCCTCACAGTCTTTAGATGTTTGCAAGCTCTTTGAAAAACTTCGGTGCTGTCAAAAATGTTACTTCCAAAGAGCTCCTCTAAATATTTTCTGAGCTGATCTTTTAATTTTTTTTCTTGTAAATTCCACCTTTTAATAAAAAACAAAGTTGTTAGCTAAAAAAAATTAACTAAAGTTTTGTGCCTTGAATATAGTACAATAAATAGATGAAAGGAAAAATATTCTAGCAATGATATAAAATCAAAGCAGTGGGATAAGGTTAGTTCACATATGATGTTCCATCGTGTACATATGGTGGGTCTGAATAGCAACAATGTCAGCTCATTAAGCTTTTCATAAAAAACATCATTCCCTCCAAACACATTATGGGATCATCAATCCAAAATGAGTTATGAATAAGTAAATTAAAATTAGAATATACATAATAATAATTTTAAAGTACCTGGAAGCTTAGGTAATTTTAAAGGAACCATATCTTCATCGGTCAACAACAATGACGTCTGCAATTTTCCCGTACTAGCAACACTGGTGGATCTAGGAAACGATGGTGAATTGTCACCAGCACTGATCTCTGTATCCTGAGGAGGTGTATCTTCTACTGCACAAAATTATTCCACATAATTAAATTAAAAATAAAATCATAATTAACACATAGCTGAATATAGCAAAACAAGGATCTACTAGTTATAGACGGTGAAAACATGGATGTTTTCATGCTCCTTGTTGCCAACATTGCAGTCGAAAATGACGTCAGATTGCTCATCCTTGTAGGAGGAGGTGTCTGCACATTATGACCTGAGAAATACATTGTTAGCAAAGAAATGCATGAGGTTTTATAGAAAATACATGCATGAGGTTTCAGGTAGGGGCAAAGATATGTCATGTTAGGGTCGAGTTGACAAAGGTAGTTGTCAACTTGAAAACTTTTTAAACTTGTAATTTGTAAACAGTCAATTTTTTACTATTGTAGGCAGTTAGAATTTGGTTATAGGAGTGGTTGTCGAGTTGACAAAGGTAGTTGTCAACTTGACAACTTTTTAAACTTGTAATTTGTAAACAGCCAATTTTTTTATTGTTGTAGGCAGTTAGAAGTTGGTTATAGGAGTGGTTTTCAAGTTTGAGGGTATTTTAATTGAAGATCCACGTGAGTTTTGATAGGATGTAGAGTTTGGGTGTGCAGACCATTTTGTAATGGCTTTGAATCAATAAACAACAATATTCTTGCAAATCCTTAATTCTGGACGCAAAGTACAGTCTATGATTTTGTGCATTTAAATGCTTGAAACAATGTGATTAGATATAGGAAATGAAGTAAAATAGTTCTATTTTGATTTGATATTATTTCCATTCCAGTATTGTAACATTTTATTTGCATTTGAAGGCAAATAATCAACTTTGATGCTGACTGTTCCTAAACTGTGTCTTTGCAATCAACAATTTGTATTTTCAAGTCTCCATGGTTGGATAGACTCTCCCACCCCTGTGGTTAATGTGATTGGTGGGAGGAGTCAAAACATGTATTGTATCTATAATTAGAAGAAAGTTTGAATTAGAAGAAAGAACTAAGTTAATTGAACAACCATCGATAGATGAGGAAGCGGTAGCAATTAGAAAGTCTTGATCAAATGTAAGGAGAATATGAGATGTGAGAGAAAATTTTATCAAGGGATATCTTGCCAGCTATAGTCATCGAGGATTATAGGAAAGATTGAAATGAAGTTTGACTCTCATATATTTCAATTCTATCCTTCCAAGGATATAATCGGTTTGGTGATGTAGCAGATATAGTTTGCATAATTAAACCTTGCATACAATATCTGAAAAATCCTCGTTATATGTGACACAATCATCTCACTTATTAAGTACAATACCATAGCGGGAAGTTATAAATCATATGATATTTCCATTGATAATAGAAAATTGCATTGATTATTATTTCCTTTGTCTGATTCATTGAATAAGGACTGACAATATATACATTTATGGATCACATTCAATACCCTCATTTGTCGAAGAATAAAAGAACTGTGTACCAATTATAGATAGAAAAAAGTGTCAAAAATTTGGAATTATAAGAATTTAGCACTAACCCTATGGGATCGCACAAGGGACATTACAATATCCTTGTATAGAGTCTGAATGCATGGATGTGCAGGTATTGTGGAGGAGAGATCACAAGATGGAGCAAGGTTGTTGATTGAGGGTGCACTATTTAGCACCAATCATTGTTGTGGACAAATAATCCAAAGGATGGGGGTATTTTATGTTGGATCTTGGCTATTGGGGTCCATTTGGAGGTGTTAGATCCCTTGGGAGGGTTTGGAGAGGTTTGGTTTAATTTTGAACTTGTGTTAGGACTGTCGTAACAATGTTGACAACTACTTATGTTTGTGATAGAGACTTGTGACCCTGTTTGTAAGCGTTATTGAACTTGTCCAAAGTAAGGAAAAGTTTATGTTAACATAGTTACTATAAGGTGATTCAACAAGCCTAATGATTAACTTAATGTTAAATTGTTAACTTGTTAAATTAAGGATTATTTTACCTGAGGGACCTGTGCTAGTACCATCCTCACAATGTCCATGAGCAGGTGGTTGAGTACTCAAAAATTCCTGTAAGAAGAACACATACATATTTTAGTTCATGACATAAAATAGTATAAAATATAAACCTTTATTGAACTTTTGTTATAAATAAAGATTAATTACTACTTACTTCCAAACAACATGCTCTATGTATCAATTCATCTCTCTTTGACCACATCTCCTCATTTGGATCTGGATGGAAAAGGAGGCCAAGAAGTTCTATATTGAGTTTTTTAGGGTATTTTTTACCATCTTTAGGGGCTCAAAAGTATATGTGATGTCATCATCACATAATACTATGGTCTCCAATTTTGTAACTATTGCCTCAGTTGTTATAGGTTCTTTTCCCTTTCCCTGAATATCAATTTGTGATAGGAATAACAGTAAAACTATCAGAATAACTCCAAAACCCTAAATAAAAGAACATAATAATATAATATTTTACTTCTATCTAATTTGTACAATTACACTAAGTTTTACCTTCGCCGAAGAAGGGGTGGGAGGAACATCCCGCCTCTGACATATGGTGGATCCATGTCGTCCTGTGATAAAGATTAAATATAAAAACTTCAGTGAAATGAAAGCAATAGACTTAGCAAAAAATTTTATTAGTAAAATAGTATATTGGAGTCATTAATTAGAGGTTAGTTTACGTGGTATATAGTATAACTTACCAACCCCATGATAGTAACTTTGTTTGTATCTATGTGATTCAAATAGTAATCTATTAGCAGCTCTTCCCCTACACTTATTAATTTTATCGCACATACAAAAACACGATTTCCCTCACACCCCTCGAATATGCAATTAGGTCTCTTATTAGTTGACTCAGGTCACATACTATTTATAAAACCCACAATATTCCTTGTTTCTTTTGGCCTTCCGTCAATGTACATAGAAAATCTTTTACTTTGATCATTTTCTTTCTATTATATATAATTTGCTGACAATGCATACCTATGCATAGTTTTTTTATATCGAACAATCTGCATCCAATTATTGTAATTGTAACAAGGTCTGAAAAACTCCATCAATTCAACAACTTTTTTTTAACATACCTTTATGTCATCCATGAAAAATAGGCCCAAACCATGTAATGATGATGGAGCTATACAATATATCCTCTCGTTAACACAAAAAATAGTGTTAATTAGAGGTAGTTCCTTGGGTACCCATTCTTTCTGAAGATGTGTGTACCTCAAGGGCATGTTAATGTCATCTTTGGTCTCATCATCATAAGAATATGACCCCCTTTCAGCAAGAAAAAATTGGATGCGTTTATTGAATTTTCTTCTAATCTTTTGACCTTTGGTCAATTTTCCTATTTTAGGACTACTACATGTCTCACTTTTTTCTTCTATTCCCGCATTTCCCTCACTTGAGGAAGACAGATTTGACAAGTACCTATTAGGTGGTTCCTACAGTCCATAAAAAGAGAGATATAGTTGGTAAGGAGCGAGATATTTTTCTAAATGAGGGTAATGTTGATGATGTAATATTTGGACCATTGATGTTGAGGGTAGTATTGTTAAATCATGAGAAATTTAATACCTTATTATTAAACCACTTAATGAATATGGGCGTAAAGAGAAAGAAATAAAATAATTAACTATTTATATAGGGTGTATTGACTTATACATGTCGATCCATGTCACTATGTAGGATCCTCGTAAAAGGGGTTAAATTTCCTGCATATGTGAATCATTTATCTTAAGTTAAGCAAAAATTACATGATACCTATGCTACAAATTGCATAGAATACAACATGAACAATATGCATTCATCATAATATTTGTATATTTTTTAATTCATTACCTTTACTTTGTGTGTGTTATGTAGGATTGTTAACAAAAGGGGTGAATGTCTGTAGTCAATTGCCTATTTCCACAAAGGGTGACAATTAATTACACAAAATATATACATGAAATCAACACCAACAATTGAGAATCATAAGCAATACATTAGTTGTTTGTTAAACAATAAATACATTAAATATATGAGTAATAATTGAAACATGTGTATCATAAATCACATTTGTTGTAATAATTAGAATTGAACATAATAAATTAATTGTACCATGGCATTAGAGTTTAATGCATAATAAATTAATTATGAAAACATATAAGTCAAATACATTTGTATGAATAAATCAATATTACCATCATCGTCATCATCGTCATCAACATGATCATCATCACCATCACCACCACCACCATCATCGTCATCATCATCATCATCATCATCATCATCATCATCATCACCATCTTCTTTTTCTTCATCATCATTTTCGATTTCTTCTTCTTCATCTTCAGTTTATTATTCTTCCATCACATTATACTTTACTGGCCTTCCTCTTGGATCATGTCAAACAACAAATGACCAACCCGTTTTATGTGAAACCTCTAAGTAAAACACTTGCTCACATTGGATTGGAAGAACATAGGGCTCATCTCCAACTGGCTCAAATGACCTTGTATTAATCATTATAAGTCCATTATCATGTTGAATAAAAGTTCTATCAGGATCATTTTGATTCAGTCGTAGCCTATACCATTTGATGATGAATAAAACTAATTTGAAAGATTCAAAGTCGCACTCAAGTATATCATCCAAAATTTCATAGTATTAGTTTTGAGATTCTTGAGGATGCATGTCATTTCTAGATGAAATATTAGTGACCTTGAAGATTGCAGTTATCCCAGAATCACAAGTTTTCTTCGTGTCGTCCAACTTTTTTATGCAAAATTTATGGCCATGGTAGTACATAGCTTTGTGGTTCTTGACCTGAAATTTTTCAAACATGTGAAAATTATTTGCATCATGAGTTGATATTAAACATATAGGTCATGATTATAAATTTATACGTACGTGTCTACCTCTTAAATCATTTTTTAGATCAATTACCATTGACATAACATTGGAATCTCCATTACGATGAACTTCTTTAACCAATAAAGAAACACCTTCCCATGTTAATGAGTGACCATTTTGTTGACATAGTTCAATCCATACCGTCATCCAATCAAGATTATTCGCAATTATATAAATGTAGTGCATCCCACTCTCGACAATTATATAAAAAAATAGACCACTTAGAAACAACTTCAATTGAAGATTTATAATAATTAATTAACTACAATAATATCTTATAATTACCTCTCACTTTCCTCAATCTACCTTTCCCCATCAAGTACTCTCCTTCAAATTTGTTAATAGAGTTGGGGTCCCAAATGCGATCTACATGGATCTTTGCTACAAGCTTATAAAGATATTCATTAATGTACACCATGGTCTGGTATACCATATATCCCTCCACCATAGAACCCTCAAGATGTGTTCTTTGTCGAACCAAACCCTTCAAAAATTTCAAGTGTCTCTCAACCATCCACATTGACCTAGTTTGTGAAGGTCCACACAATTCAATCTCATCAACTTGATGTATGAGGTAGTGTTCTTGTGCGTTGAAAAAAGTAGAAAGTAAACACTTTTCCATTTCACACATAAGATGAGGAATTTTTCTCTTCTAATATTTTTTATCTTCTTTATTGATTTCTTTTGAGGACAACCACATAGAAGAGATTCAACACGCAAAAACATATAAATGAGATTTTACAAAAAATATATAATAAATTACTGAAAAAGTAAAACAAGATGCAAATATAATATCTATACAATAAATCTAACAAATAACACTTCTAACCTCATGTATTTTCCAAGATCATATATAACTTGTTTGACACTATTGTAGAAGTAGTGTGGGAGAGATAGAGGTAGAACATATAGCAATAATTATAAATCTTTTCAATATTTTAGAGAATAATACAATGAAAACTACATATAGTATACAAATATATAGAGAATACAGAATAACATGAATTACCTTAATAAAGGTACGCCAATCATGTGTTTTCATCCTGGCCCAAATTCACTTTTGTTTGATATGAGATTGTTTATGTTCGTAGCAAATCTTGTGAGAAATTGATTTTTTTGTATGACTTCTTCTATAGAATTGCTTTGCTGCTCCGATAATAACCAAGGAAGGGCACTTATATCAATATGGTCTCCATTGTTATTTGATTGAATGACATTTTTCAATGCATGGTTGGAATCTTCAATGTCACAACAAATTTTGACAATTTTTTTCTTTATCACGCCTTCCATCCAATAATTTCCATAATGTCTCTGTTATATTCTTTCCAATATGCATAACAATAAACAACTGCACAATTAGGAGATGCGTATAGTACGAAAACCTGCTAAATTGCCTAGGATAACTATTTAGTCCTTTTGAAATTTGGTCATTGATGCCTTGACAACCTTCACAAGCATCAATTACATCATCAGTAAACAAAAGACAATATCAAAATATATATTTGAAACAAAAACCATTATATTGAATGTCATTACCTTGATGATTTATTCTAATGTATTCCAACTTTCATAGGCGAGGTGTCATTCTTTTTGGCTTTGATGTAGTCTCTTTTTTCTCATTGAAAAGATATTTTTTGGTAATTTGATACTTATGATTTATGTGGAGAAAGTGCCTATATTCATCGAACACCTTCTTTCCTAAACTTTTTGAATGATGAGATTTCATTTTTGGACCACAAACTGGACATGCAAATTTTATCTTTGTCTGAAGACCTACAAGATTGTGTATAATTGGATTAAATATGTTAATTTTGATAATAATAATTATCATGTACAAACTTAAACATACAAAAAAATGTGTTAGCACTATAACATACAATAAATATGTGTTAACAATATAACATACCACAAAAATGTGTTAGCTCAGGGGCATCATGTATTGTCCATACAAGTATTGTATAGAATTGAAATTATCTTTGTCCTATTGGTCTTGAGATTTCATACATAGTTACCCCATTCCATAAATTCAACAAATCGTGAATAAGGGGCTCAATATATACATTCATATCTTTAACTCGGTACTTACCTAGTTGAATAAACAGAAATATTACATGATTATTATGGTCATTTTGATGTCGTATTTATAAATAAATTTACATGACTATTAAATGAAAAAATACCTGAAACAATCATTGTCAACATTATGTGCTCCCTCTTTATGGACATCCAAGGAGGAATGTTATTGTTGATAAAAAAATAGGCCACACCGAGTAAACAAATCTCATCTCTCCAAATAGATTTACACCATCCACTGCCAATGAAAGCTTGAGATTATGAGGTTCTTCTTTAAAGTGTGGCCAAGTTTCCTCTATGTTCTTAAATGCAGAACCATCTGCAGACATTCGCATAATGTTGTCTCGACTTCTATTGCATGCATGGTAATCCATAAATTGTGTCAAGGTAGTGTACCTGAATAATCGTTATAGATGTGGAATAATGGGAATATACCGAAGAACCTTGTGAGGCAACTTTTTATTATTTGATCTGATCGATATCTACTAATATGAAAATCAGGGCATTCTATTATAAATTCATGTTGTTTATGATATATAATATGATCATTGGGACATGCATGTATTGTTTGATACTCCATTCTAATATCTTTCATAATGGTAGATAATTATTGGTACAAGCGAGGTAGAATGTTTGATGGTGGTAACAAACACTCGCCTATCAACCTACGGAAAAAATATATAATTTGTTAATATAAAGAATATTAATGGTAAATGATTCACCCTTTGTTAACTATAAGGAAATTATGACTAAAATAGATGAAAAAAGATGACATATATGACATACCTTAACATACGTGAGATTGATACGTTAGATAAACAATTCATAACCTTAAAATTTACCAACAACAATACAACGGAAAGAAGATTTGTTTGGGATCCTTTGTATAGGGGCTCATATGCCTTCTCAAGTATAGGTAAATCAAGTTCATCTTCATCATCATGATCAGCTACGTCAGTACTATCATCTTCAATCATATTCTCTGGCACATGATTAGCTGCAACAATACCATCATCTTGAATTGTGTTATATGTCGTAGGATCATCTTCTTCTATGGGATCATTATCTTCTCCTTCGATATTCACACCTCCATGTTCCTCCACTTGAAAATTCACATTCTCCATTTTTTTATGGTCCATAACATGTAACCCTAGGTGGTTGACCTATACCAAAATGATGACCTTAAATTGACTATGACCATGATCTCATCATCAATTGATTTCTTTTGTTTATAAATTGTTAAAATAATATATTGAAATACTTACCAATGGACGAAAAGCATGCCCCCCTTCAATGTGACCATGCTACCTACAATGTTTCTCAACTATTTTCACTAGAAGTCTTCAAGTATTTAAGCCCTTGCAATTTTTGCTAGGACAATAACATTTCCCATCACCTTTTCTTTTGAACTTAGACCACAATCTAGCAATTGTCTCCTTATTTAGTTCTGGGTTCATATTGTCAAACATTGTCTTTCTTCACAGGAAAATATTTGGGCTATAATTATACCAAAATATTGTCTCCCATACTCTAAATTAAGATATTAATGTTGTCGTCCGTCAAATATAAACATACTAGTATTAGTACTATCTTGTATAAAATCAAGTGTAAATTCATTAGATAGATTTTGAGTACAAAGCATTGTACATTTAATCTAATCATGATTCATATTTGATAGGAATGATAAGAATATTAATTGTTGAAATTTAGCTTACACTCAAATACACAATAAAAATGAGCATCAACACATAATCTTGTTGGGCATACTCTAAAATGGTTTCTTTATACAAAGAGTGCTCTTATATCTTTGTAAATTACAGCCACTAAGTTCATGGACTAATTCAAATGAGCTTCCTCCCCTTATGCATATCATTTGGATCGCTCTACAACACTACTCCCAAGCCTATCAAGTTTTGAATTGGTTTGAGTTAAACTTCTTTAAATTGGTTTATGTTCAAAATTACTTAAGAGTCACTGAAAGCCCCTATAACATACTCGTAGATAAGAATTTCATTACATATAAAGAATATATAGACCTTGACATGAATTTATCCTCTAAATATGTATCTCTCTTGAAGTGGCTATTGCCACTTGTCCAAAACCTCATGTGAGTTGGGACTACCATTTTGTTAAAAATGTGTATCTCTCTAGTGCAAAACCTCCTATGAGTTGGACCTCCATCTTGGTGACATGTTGGTTTCAATCTCTTTTATATAAGTTATATCAGCCAATTTCAACTAAATCATACAATCAAATTCCATTCTCATGAGTTGGGTCTCCATCTTGGTGACATCTTGGATTCAATCTCTTTATATTATTTACTACATCAAATAAGACTAGTAGTAAATAGAAATTCTTCATAGGACAATGTCTCATCCTTCCTTTTTTGTAACAAATCCTTCAAAACTTCATCAAAGATCACTCAAGGAACCCAACCTACTCAATGGACCTATCAGAGATCAAACTTCAACATACTAGATTCCACTAGAATCCACATCTTAAACTTCATCCACCATTTCAAATCAAACTACTCAATAATGCTTCATACTCCATGGTTGTGCTCCCTTCAACCAATGGACTCCTTCAACCAAAATCATGAATCTTAATTATAATGGTGATCCTAAATCCCTTAAGGATCCCAACACAAATGATTTCGCCCTCACACTAAGTTCCAAACTCTTTCTTGCAGGCTTTCCATCCCTTTCCCTAGACTACCCATTTAAGACAGTCCTACAAGTACAGTAGTGATTATTTTTAACCGCTTTCTCCAAATCATCCCAAACAACTATTGTTAATAAGTATTGTGCCTATAGCTGGATGCATAATCTATCCATCTTGTTGGAACATAGAAACATTCTCCTTGGTGGATGAGAGAATGAATCTCCGGGTTCTAGGTTGGTTCCTATTAGATTCAGGATATCACCTAATTAAATTTTATGGTTTTGGGAA
Source organism: Thuja plicata (assembly GCA_018584345.1). Lineage (NCBI taxonomy): Eukaryota > Viridiplantae > Streptophyta > Pinopsida > Cupressales > Cupressaceae > Thuja > Thuja plicata. The sequence goes on from MU225700.1 coordinate 683,628, forward strand.
AAGGGAGGAGAACTAAAAAAATGAAAACTAAATAAGAAAGGTGATACACCAAAGATGGATGCAGATTTATCAGAATTGCAAGACTGTCCCTACAAAATACACATTACTAAGTTCTGCAATAGTTTTCACTTCTTAATACCTAGGATGACCAAGAACTTACTATTAGGGTTTGATACCACTAATGGTGAAGATCCGATCAACAAAGAGGTACTTTCTGCAAAAGGTTGATTCTTTATAACTCTAGAATAGAAATTTGAGCAATTCAGTAATCTATATTTAAAAGAGAAGAAACTCTTAAATGCAGAAATTTAGAAGGATAGATAGCAAAACTCAAAAAAGATGTATGAATAGTAAGGCCAGGTTTATTATCTCCAAAATCTATAAAATGGTTACAAAATACAAAGGAAATGGGCAAATGAACAATACGTTCACTAATACCTCAAAAATCCCCAAATTCTGAACCTCTATAAATGAAAAAGAAGTTCAGTTATATAGCCTCCAAGGCTAATTCCTAAAATGAGACCCCCCCCTAAAAAGTGCTTCCAAACAGAAAGGTATCCCTGATTTTTATCCTCAAATGGTGTCCCTAAGATATAGCTTCTAACAATCCCTCCATGATTTCAAAAAATACTTAATTTTAAGGCATAATCCATGACTAAAATCTAGCCCTATAATATATCCCCTAATGTTGATTTAAAGATTTACATCTTATCAATATCTATCAGCATGTTACATGGCATATCTAAATATATCCCTAAGATTACATTAGAATATGGAACCCCACCCTAAAATTATATCATATGGCAAAAGAAATTGATCCATATTTACAAACAACCCTAATACAATGTATAACCCCAACACATGAAGCCGACACCATAGTCTTCAAAAGCCCTAACAAACTTTACATCTCAGCCAAAAAACCTAACTTCATAAGCCACGGTGAACATGACTAACACAATATCGGAAATATCCCTGACATCTCATGTGATGATGATGTCATGACACTTGATGAAGAGCTATTGAGTATTGTGGTTGACAGAATCTTAACTCAGCATTGTGGACTCCAAATTTATCAGTTTTTGACATAGGCAATTTCATTCTCATCTTGCATTATGTGGCTTTGAAAGAACTTAGGGTTTGTTTGGCGCCACCATGCTTATCTGAAGTTCATCTTTGGTTGTTTTTAGCTTACTTTGTTTCTTTAATTCCGCCATGTAATCTGGAGTTTGCATGACGAGGAGCTCGGGCTCTTTCTATCACATATGCTGACTTGCAACTTGGGAGTTTTCTACATGTGAACTCGACTTCTTTTTGTTGTTTGTTGTTACTGGAGTTTTTGCATGAAGCTCGAGCTCGGTTATGTTTTTGAGACTCCTCTCTGTGACAATTTCCATGTTGAGAATGTAACTCGGCCTCGACTGCAGTCTGCATGTTTATTTGAATGGTACAGTTTCTTGTATATATGCTTTATGCTAAAGTTTGAAACCATGAATAACAACGCTTTGCATTTTGTTTAGGCAGCTTGAGCTTCTTGCATGTATCCAACACTTTAAGTGTAACAAAAATCAAGTTTATTGAGTGCTCATGATACTTTGAGTTGTATTCAAGACAGAGAGCTTGATCCTTTCTCACCACGAGCTCTAGTTTGAACTGGATTCTTCCAACCATTTGATGTATAACCTTGAGCTCTCTCCACCATTGTATCTATTTTCTTTTTTACATAGCGCTGCATGTATCTTTCTTGAACTCAGACCCTAGCATGATTGCAAACTCAGGCTCTTTACTTCATGCTATGAATATAGCATTGTCTGTATCATGAACTCCTCAATTGAACTCGGGTTCTATTGTTTGATATCACCTTGGCATCTTGAACTTGAGCTAGGGTTGTAAATTGGGTCTTCTCTCCACTGCAAGCTTGGGCTTGGTCTGGAGTGTGGCTGAAAGATATGGAGTTTTTTTACTTGATCTTGAAGCTCGGCCTCTTCTAGCCACATCTTCAAACTTATCCCCAACTCATGGTGCATAAAATAACTCAAGCTTGGACTCCAATGCTTCAAACTCGGGCTCCATCTGTAATCTGCAAGTTTTAAAGATAAGTTATCTTCTTCCTTTTACTCAATCTTTCTTTCTTGCTCGAACTTTCTCCATGGCATTTCTTTATAAATCTGGAAATAAGAAACAGTTAGTGGTAAAATATTGTAATAACAATATTTCTTTGTCTAAAAATGAAACCCATCTGAACTTGATGTTTGGTGCCACCATTGTAGAATAGAAATGAGCTTCTACTTGACTTTTGTTCACTTTGCTTTGTACTGTTGTTGGCAGCTTTAGAACATCTTTTGTATCTCTATTTTTCCTCTTTCTTGAAGCATATACAAATGATGTTTTTGTTGGCATATAAATAGGAACCCACTTTTTCTATGTCAGATGAAAATATGAACAAACAACTTAATTGAACTAGTGCTTACTGTTGAACATATTTTTCTCAATTACTGTTGTTATATTTGATTATCTTTTGAAATCTTCATGTTTACTACTTTTTTACTATTTCTGATTTCTCAGTTATCATTAGATACCAGTCATCTAATTTTACTTCCAACACATTTTATCTGATAAAAGGCCGAGAGTGATGCTCTATTGTTTGAAAAAGTACTCCTACAGCTTGTTTCTTTGATGAGTTTGTAAGCTTCATATGGTTGTAGAGTTCTTGCATACTTTAAAAATTTGTAAAATGATACTCACAGCTTGATAAATGAATGATAGTATGGCTTGATTATATTGCATATGTTTTCTCACTGTTAACATGCTCACTTGTAACACATTTAGAATACCAGCCATTTATTTCTTTTTAGTCATTTCTTCATGCTTCCATTTATTTTCAAAAGGTACATTCAACTCCCAAAAATAAATAGAAGCCCTTATAAGCTCACTGTTTTGTCCATATACATAGCCACTATAGTATCAACAGTCATTTCTTCATGCTTCCATTTATTTTCTTTTGATGGCACAATCACTTTGGCACTTGAATTCAATATTTGAAAATAGAGAACACTCCTAGACTGATCACTGGTAAATTAACAGGCTTAAACACAGTTCTCTTTTTTGATGCCGAATAGGAACTTTTTAAAAAGAAATGAAATATGATGTAAAAATTTTTTTATTATTATCAATGAAGTTCGAGCATGAGCTCGTGACACTCAAAGATACATTTTGTAAACATTTTTATACTTTATAGCACAATTCTGTAGCATTCTTTCTGTAATCAGTAACACCAAAAATTTACTAAATTTGTATCTCAATTTCTGCAAAGATGTGCAATACTAGTAATTATGTAACTGTATCATGGCACTTGATTATGACTATTTTAGAACCCCTTTTGGTAGTTTGATTTAGCATCTTGCTATGTCTGTAACTCTGATTTAAGTTGATATAGTTGTTTATAATGTATGGTATTATTTTTAAATACCAATGACCATAAGGTCATAAGACATACACATCCCCTTTTTGTTGCTGAGAAATAAACATTTCTGGTTTGAAATAAACATAATACATGTTCAATTTACAGTATCTTCAAACCCACAACAACACTCTTTCTGAGAGCATTTACTTGCCAAACTACACACATTACATGTTTGATTTCCATTTTTTGATTGTCTGAACATACATGGAATAATGTTTGATTCTCCTCTTGGACACTAACAATATCAAACCTTTTCCTTTTGAAAATCATTGCATATGTGGATATTCATGCCTTATGCACTCATTACTTACAACACAGTGTTATGACCTAGCATCTTTTATACAACATTCATCTAAACATACAGTTCACAACAACAATACTAATATTTCATTTTGTATATACCTTGTGTTATAAAAAGGATATCTCTGGTTTTCTTTTCTCGTAGATTTTATTTAGAGATGATAATGTTTAGAACAACATTGAAATCCTTACTTATGTGATGTCAACCATGTGTATACAATCTCCATTTCTCATAACAATACAGTTAGATCCTTTCCATATTCATTCTAATCTGTAACATCATTAGTGTTCTCTATTTTTTGAATTATCTTAGTGCATTGTTTCCAAAACAACATTACATAGTATATCATGCTTTCTTTGTACAATGATAAGGTACAAGGTATAGTGTTACCTCATTTAATCTGCAAGATGCACCCTATTGGCTATAAAATCTTTCAATTAGGAACAATCTGCATCATTTGATCTCATATGCATTTCTTATAACAACACTGCTAGTACTTTGTTGTGTCTTCTTTTCTTTCGTGCATATCATACTTTAGAATTTGTGGACATCTCTTGCTTGCAAACACCACTAAGTCCCCGTGTTAGGTTGATGGATTCAATCAGCTAATCCATGTCTGTATGTAAATGTCATGTGGGATGACATTTATGTATGAATGTGGGTTCACTGGTTGGATTTATTGACCTATCATGTGGATGCCCTGCTTTCCTAAATAGAAATCCCTTCCTAATATGTGATAAAAACTATATGCAGTAAAAGGTTTCATAAAACATATCCCTTTGATACTTTATTTAGTTATTACAGATGTATACCTTGTTATTGCATTGATGTTTACATAGTTGATATGTAGTTCTGAAAGTGTGATTGCAACATGCTATTTTTTAGGAATTTATGCATTGTTTAGATCCAAATTGGATCTAACTATTCTTTCTCTCTATGATGCAGGATAAATCAGAAGAAGATTTTAGGATGAAGACAAGGTTGAAGACATGAAGATCCAGATGACCGGTTATTAGAATGCAAAAAGACCTCTCCAAGGCAATGCTTAGATCCCTAAATCCTCTAATGCTCTTTTATTACTTTCAGTATTGTACATCTTCTATATGTTTGCAATTGAAAGATGTAACCTATGAAGGAGTACTTGATTATTACATTTATTTTGGATGTTCAATGTAATGATCCATTTATGAAATTGAAAATTTTAAATCTAATCAATACCTAGAACATTGTCAATGTTATCATGAATGTAAAAGCAAAGTATTTTGTCTTCAATATCTAAATAATAGTGTTGAATAGATGTACCTTTATGAAATCCTTCTACTGTTTATAGTTGTTATGTTGCATGTGTACTTTCTCTTCTGAATTTAAGTAAATTTTTCACTTAGAACAACAACTTATCAAATCCATAATTCAATGTAAAATAACTATCAATTTATCAATTTAGTGTGTAGCTAAAATGATAGCATTTTCTAGCGACCTCTTAGCGGCGTTTGCCTGCTGAACAAAAATCAGACCAGTTGCCTTTTTCTTAACCATTGGTCTAGAGTCTTCAACCCTTAGGAACAACTAAACTTCTCAAACTGAAAACCAACTAAAAATTGAAAACTGAACCTAGAACTAAAACTTGTGCTGATCAACACTTAGAGAAAGAAAAAACTATCCATGAATAACACCTTGTACTTCAATATTGTTGTCTGAACTTATGTTTATGATGTGATACATTATTTTTTTTCTATGTATCATGTGATGGATATAATTCAGATGATGGTAAATGCTATCCAAAAATAGAAACAACTAAACAAAAGGCAGAATGAGCTTGAATAGTAACCTCAGTTGTATGGTATAGGTGTGGGCATGATACGTATGATATGGGACAGTGAAAATTATCCATGTCTCATGTGATGGGTATGATGTTCATGCATATATATTGCAATTGATCTTGTTGTTTCTGTTCATTCTAACCTACAAAACTAAAAAAATAACTGAAAAACAACTTCTCTTCCCACCATGATCCAGTTATTGAGATATGCATTATTCATAATCAGGAATCCCAATAGATCTTTGATTATGCATGGTGTATATCTTCTTAATTCAACAATTGTGAGAATAGGACCATCTACAACTAATTGAAAGGAAACTAACTATGTGCAAAGCACTTATTCACACCAAACTAACCTCAAAAGCAACGCTTGAAGTGGATCCCATTAACTGGGATTGCTAACTCTGCTCCTTCAAGTGTAGACAAACAAAAAGCATTGTGTGACATGCTAGTTGTTATGGCATATGGACCAGCCCACAGAGCATCAAATTTTGAATGCTTTCCTAGTTTTCTTTTCAATTCATCTCATTTTAGAACAATATCTCCCAGCTAGAAATTCTTGGGAGATGCCTTCTTATCAAATGATCTCTTCATTTGAGCTTGATGAAGTGGAATCTTCTAAAATGCATCTCTCCTTCTCTCATCTAACTCATTCAGTTGAACCATCCTTGCTACTATAGGTTCCTTATCAATCATGTCCAAATGATGCTTGAAATCAAGTGTTGGGAGGTCAATTGAAATGGGTAATCTAGCTTCCTTACCATGAACTAGCATGTAAGGAGACATTCCAGTTGACCTTTTTGGAGTTATTCTATCAGCCCAAAGTGTTGATTTCAACTTCTCATGCCAAAAATGTTGGTTACCCTCTAGGGTCCTTTTTATGATTTAAACCAGGTTCTTGTTGGTGGATTCGGCTTGCCCATTACCTTGTGGGTAATAATTTGATGATGTATTCAGGTAAAATCCTTTATTAATAGCCCATTCAACAACTCAATTTCCTATAAATGCAAGTGCATTATCTAAAATGATGGAATCTAGTACTCTAAATCTGCAAACCAAATCTTCATAGAAGTTCAAAATAGTTGTTTCATTTGCCTCTTTTAGAGAAACTACTTCTGTCCACTTTGTAAAATAATCAGTGGCTGTGAGTACCCACTTATGACCTGCACTTGAAGGTGGGTTAATAACACCAATAAAATCAAGACCCCATTTCATAAATGGCTGGTCAACTTGAATTGGTTGTAAAGGTAGTGCTGCTAATTTCTCTTTTTCAGCAAACATTGTACACTGTTTGCATTTCCTTACCCAGGCATGTGAATCCTTAAACATATTTGGCCAATAATAGCCTGATTTAATCACTTTAAGAGAAGTAGCTCTTGGTGAGAAATAGCCTCCAGTTGGCTCTTTATGGAACTCACCTAGAATATGATCAATCTGATCTGGTTTAATGCATCTTAACAGAATACCTTGCAAATCCTTTTTAAACAAAATATTATTCAGTAAACAATAAGGAATTGATTGTAATCTGAAATACATCCATTGTGATCTTTCCAATCCTTCAGGACAGTGTCCTGTTTGCAAGAAGGTAACCATATCATCCACCCAATCATTCTGAGAATTTGGGATTACAACTTTTTCATTGTCTTCTAAGGCCAAGACAATTTTAGAATCATTTTTTAGAGTGTTATCTCCATTTCCAGCAAGATGTTCACATAAACCCTTACCTCTTACCGGCTTGGTAACTTTTATTTCAATGTCATATTCCATTGCCTTCGTGATCCAGCCAACTCTTTTGGTGTTGAAGTTCTTATTCATCAAAAACTCCTTGACAAAAGGATGTGCAATTATTAAATTTATCTTGTTGTTAGAAAGCATATGTCTGAATTTCTTTAGACTTCTAGTTACAGCAAGTAGATGTTTCTCAAAAAATGAATAATGTAGTTCATACTCCTTTAATCCTTGACTGAAAAAAGATATTGGCTGCTCACAACCTATGTCATTTTTCTGAACTAAGATGGAAACAATACTATCAACATTCTCATACACATACAAAATGAAATCCTTTGAAAAATCAGGATTTAACAAGGTAGGGGTAGTAGCTAATGCTTCCTTAATCAATTCAAAACTGAGTTTTCCTTCTTGGGTCCATTTGAAAGCAATAATTTTCTTGAGCATGGTTGTTAATGGAATTAGTAATCTTGCAATATCTGGAATGAATCTCCTAACAAAGTTGATTCTTCCTAAGAAGCTTTGAAGGCCCTTTTTATGAAGAGGAAGTGGCAAGACAAGGATAGCACTTAGTCTTTCGGGTTCAATAGTGATACCCTCATTTGAAACAATAAACCCCAGCAACTTTCCTTTGTGGATAGCAAATATGCTCCTTTTGAGATTTAAAGAAATACCATATTCCCTGCATCTCTCAAAGATAATTCTCAAATGTTGAAAGTGTTCTGATGTATTCTTTGAGAAAATAGTTATATCATCCAAATAAACAAGTACAAACATGTACATTAAGTTTATGAAGGCTGTGTCTATAGCCTTCTGAAAGGTTACACCTACATTTGATAGACCAAATGGCATTTTTTGATAAGTCATGTTTCCCATTTGGTTGTAAATGTTGTTTTGAACCTATCCTCCTCCTTCACCAAAATCTGGTTGTAACCAGAGAAACCACCCAGCAATGAGAACCGTTCTGAACCTGAAACAACCTGTAAGATTTGTTCCATGGAAGGCAACAAATGTCTATCTTTTAATGAAGCTCTGTTCAGGTCATGTAGATCAACACACAATCTGATTTCCCCATTATTTTTTTGAATAGGAACCAGATTGGATACCCATGAAGTGTGTTTGATTGGGAAAATGATGTTACTCTCAATCAATTTGTTCAATTATTTAATCATGAGGGGCTCTAACATGGGATTTATTGGCCTATGTTTTTTCCTAACTGGTTTGGCTCCTGGTTCTAATTCAATTGTATGCTGAGAAATATTAGGATCAAATCCTTTCAAATCTGAATAACTCCAAGCAATAATATCATGAAATTCATTTCATAAGTTAACAAAGGTTTGACGCTCTTCAGGTGTACATACCTTTCCAATTTTTAGTATTTTATCCTTTGCAACAGAAATTTCCTCATAATGCCCCTCTTTAATCTGCAAGCTAGATTTATCCTTTTTGAATTGATCATTAGTACCAAACATAGATTCTAAGGTCACAATACCTTTAGGCATTTTATTTATTCTTAATTGAATGATCTGGTCCTCATATTGCTCCTGCAATATTTGTTGGTTTGGCTATGCAAACTCGGCTTCTTCTCTCAAAAAGTTAACAATATGTTGGTCAGATTCAAAAACTTGCCAACAATCAACATTGTTAGGAACTGCAGGTCTTACAATCACTTTAACATAATTAAGCCTTTTACTATTGCTGATTTCGGTTGGGATATCATACTGGGCTCCAATAGCAGCAAACCTATCAGCATGTTTGTTCTAATTTCTAGGAATGGACTGCAGATTAAAAACTTCAAAACCTTCAATCAAATCCCATACAACATGCTTGTAACTTTTTAATAAATCATTCTTAGTTGCATGAACATTCCTCACTTGATTCACAATCAATTCTGAATCACCTTAAACTTGCAAACAGCTAACACCTCTTTTAATGGCCCACTTTAACCCATTTATGAGGGCTTCATATTCAGCTACATTATTTGTACAACTAAAAGTGAATTTGAAAGATGCATAATACCTTTCATTTGTTGGTGAAACCAGCATACAACCTCCTCCTACACCTATTTTTTTGTGTGATCCATCAAAGAACAACTTCCAAACAACATTAGGTTGCTGGTCAAGATCTAAATCTGCATCTTTTTCCATGGCTGGAAGAAAATCAAAAACTTCATGGATAACATAGTTACCCAAACTTGGCTCTTCAATCTGTTCATCTAAAATTCTTACATTGTCAGTTTCCCAATCATCTAACAACATATCAGGAAACTTACTTACTTGTGTTTGAGCCTCAAAAACCTCAGGTATTTCCTCTTAATCAAATAACACAATTGTTGATTTGTTTCCAGTACTAGCAACATATTTTTCAACACATAATTTTGCAATGGGTTCTGAGGGTATAGTAACCTTAGTATTGTACCTGGTATGGAATAGCATGTGAGTCCAGTCTGCTGATAGATAACCTCCTATCTTAGCAGTAAATTCTCTTGACAAGAATATAGAGAAGTTAGGTGGTAAATCAATAATGTATACTGTTAGAATAGTCCCAAAGGATAACTAAGAGGGGGGGTGAATCAGTTATCAATAAATTTAATTCTTTTTCTTCTTTTTCTTCTTAATCAGATAACACAGTTCACAACACACAATTTTATTATGGGGAAACCAAATGGTAAAAACCTCGGTGGGAATTAGCACTCACAATGAACTATACTTGTTTATAGTAATCCCTGTTAGAAGATATTTCAACCCTATTAGGATTTGTACTTTACAATGCAATAATTATAGTGACCTGGTTAAGGGTCGGACCCTGTTAGGAGTCTTTTACAAATAACCCTATTAGGGGTGGTGGACTCACTGTCCAAAAGCTCACTACTTAATGGTGAAGGCTACAACCTTCTGTATAACTGATATGCACTATATCTGATGATGAACTGTAGAGTAGACCTGCTATCTTGATCAGTTCCATTGTATTACAATCTTTCACTTCTTCTTCACATAGACTCTTGATGAACTATACATCTTCTGTCTCTTTTCGTATCATTCACACTTAGCGTATCACAATTGACTTGCTATAAGTATCTTCCTCAAAGTATGAGATCATGGGACCTGTAAGACAACTCTTCATAATATCCTTGTTGGCTCTACTAAGCATGCAAGCATAATTACAACCATGCAAATATAAATTGAATATACGTGACGCTTCACTAAGTCAGTTTCACCAAATCAACTCAAACAACATGATCTTGATGTAATATGATAGGCGCATTTAACCAAAAATAGTTAACTCATAACTAACCATGAATATATTCACGCATATCTTGAAGATAGGTGCAACTCAAGAAACATGACAAATACATCGGCTCTATACAGATACACTTCCAGAACTGTAACTGCCACTAACAGAATTACACAACTTGATTGAAACATCATATCTGGATCTGCGTGTATGAACATAACATAATAGACATGTCAACAATATGTATCTAACCATGCAAGTCTTCATGTCATCATTCTGATAAGTACATGCAGATTTAATACTGTGTATTATATGTTGTCATCAATGACAAACATACAATCAATCAGCTAAACATAATCAAATCTCCAACAATCTCCCCCTTTGACATTGATGGCAACATATGATATCAAAAACATCTTCTATTCATGGTGTCCTCTTTCTTTTAAAATCTTCTCAATATCCTCATCAAATATTTCTCTATACTGCTACAGTACCTCTAACTGTGTTTTTGTTCCATGTATATACTCCCCCAGAGTATATGCTCCCCCTTAGTACATACTCCCCCTTTGACATCAATGGCAAAGGGCACCATAGATCTTTAGGCACAGGTACTACTCCAGAAGTAGAGTAGTCAACCATTCATCAGTCACTTAATAACTGATGTTCTTACTACTTCTTCTAAACAGACTGAGGAGAGGGAATTACTCCCAAATTTTCCCTGAGATACTCAAAAGTATCCTTTGATAAGGGCTTTGTGAAAATATCTACCAACTGTTCTTTGTGTTTACATAGTTTAATTTCAATTCTTTGTCTATAACCTTTTCTCTTAAAAAATGGTACTTGATCTCTATGTGTTTTGTCTTTGCGTGCATCACAGGGTTCTTAGACATGTTGATAGTGCTATTATTATCATAGTGAATAAAAATAAGATAATCAACCTTAAATCCAAAGTCTTTAACCATCTGCTTGATCCAAACTGTGGTTGAACAATTCAATGTTGCTGCAACATATTTAGCTTCCACTGTTGACTGGGAAATATAGTCCTGCTTCTTGCTTATCCAAGAAACCAACCTGTCTCCAAGAAATATTGCTCCTCTTGAAGTGCTTTTCCTATCATCAATACATCCTACCCAATCTGCATCTATATACACATGAAGTTTTACATTCTCTGATTTAGGATACCATAAACCATAGTCTATAGTTCCTTTTAGATATCTGAATATCCTCTTGATTTCCATTAGGTGATTCTTCTTGGGTTCAGCTGCAAATCTTCCAACAATGCCAACTGCATTAGATATGTCAGGTCTAGATTGAGTTAGATAAATGAGTTTACCAATCATAGATTTATACAGTTTCTTATCAACTGCTGGGGAATCATCATCTTTTGAAATCTTGCTTCCTATTATCATGGGAGTGCATACTAGCTTAGATTCTTCCATCTGGAAGGTCTTTAGTATTTCTTTCACATATTTTGACTGGTTAATGAATATACCTTTAACTGTTTGATTTACATTCAGTCCCAAAAAGTATTTTATAGGACCAATCATGCTCATGTAAAATTCATTCTGCATTTCTTTTGCAAATGTTGTACTGAGCTTGTCATTACGTCTGAAGATAATGTCATCAACAAATATGGAAACTAATAGTAATCCATTAGGTGTCTCTCTTGTGAATAGGTTATAATCTGCTGCTCCTTTCTTGAATCCAATTTTGGTAAGATAACCATCAATTCTCTCATACCAAGCTCTTGGGGCCTGGTTAAGACCATAGAGTGCTTTCTTCAATCTGCATACCATGTCTGGTTCATCTAAAAGATTAAATCCTTCAGGTTTTTCTATGTAGACTTCTTCATTCAAGTCACCATTCAGAAAAGTTGATTTTACATCCATTTGATAAACTTTAAAGTCTTTGAATGTTGCATATGCCAAAAACAATTTAACGGCTTCCAGTCTGCTCACCGGGGCAAATGTATCAGTGTAGTCTATTCCTTCTCTCTGTGTATATCCTTTACATACCAATCTTTCTTTGTTTCTAACTAATGTACCATCTTCATTCATCTTGTTTCTGAATACCGACTTTGTTCCAATCACATTTTTGTCACTGGGTCTAGGGACCAATTCCCATGTATCATTTTTAATTATCTGGTCTAATTCTTCTTTCATTGCATTATTCCAATCAGAATCATTACAAGTGTCTTCAACACTTAAGGGTTCAATTTGTGAAATTAAACATACCTCTTCATCCATTGCCAGACTTTTTTCTTTTGATCTCGTCAAAACACTGCTACTCTGATCTCCAATGATATCATTTTGAGAGTGGTATCTAGATGTGAATTTTGGAACCTTAGGTGTGACTTCTTCTTCTATAATCTGTGATTCTTCTTTTCTTGATTCAGGGTCATTGAATGAGATATCAATGCAATCAAACATTTCTTCAATAACAGTATCTTTGATGCTAGGCCTGGGTTCATCTTCAATCATAGGTGTATATTCATAGTATCTTTCTTGAACCATAAACTTTTCATCAATTTTTACATGAGTGCTTTCAATTACCTTTTTAAATCTCAGATTAAAACATCTATATGCTTTGCTTTTTGTAGAGTAACCAAGGAAAATACCTTCATCACTTCTAGCATCAAACTTACCAATACCATCATCTCTCTTGATGTAGAACTTGCTGCCAAAGATTCTAAAATACTTTACTGTGGGTACATTGCCAAACCAAAGTTCATAGGGTGTCTTATCTATGTTTGGTCTCAATTGTGTTATGTTGATAGTATACATTTTTTTATTCACTGCATCCCTCTAGTAGGTGTGTGCAAATTTCCCTTCAATCATCATAATGCGCGTTGTATCAAGTATAATCATGTTCCCCCTTTCTGCAATCCCATTCTACTGAGGGGTTCTAGGGGCACTCAATTGTCTTTTAATTCCATGTTCCTCATAGTAATCATAGAACTGGTTAGAGGTGAACTCTCCTCCTCTATCTGATCTTAAGCATTTCAGTTTTATTCTAGATTCATTCTCAACCTTAGCTTTGAATATTTTAAACTTCTCAAAGGCTTTAGATTTCTCCTTTAAGAACACAACCCACATCATCCTAGAATATTCATCAACAAAAAAAATGAAATACCTTTCTCCGTAATATGATCTTGTTTGAGTAGGACCACATAAGTCTGTGTGTACTAAGTCCAATTTGTTTTCAGTTGAGTTCTTGGTTCTGAAAGAACTCCTTACATGCTTACCCATAACACATTCCCTGCATATTGTGTCAACTAGTCTTGCAATACTAGGAAGGTCTCTGACTACCTTGACATTACTTATCTTTACTATGTTATCAAATTTGATATGACATAGTCTCTTATGCCATAACCAATTGTCATCTACTTTTGCAACAAAACAACTTACATCATAATTGAGCTGAAAAATATTACCTTTTGTTTTGGAGTCTGATGCAATCATGTCTCCATCCTTGTTGTTAATGATGCACTTGTTTTCTTTGAGCTCCAGATGATAACCTTTGTCAAGTATCTATCCAACACTCAGCAAGTTATGATGTAATCCATCAACATATAGATCATCTTTCTTGTTCTTTCCATCCAAAGTGATAGAACCTCTGCCTATGATAGGTTTAGGAGTGTTATCTCCAAATCTAACCATACCACCTTTGTATTTGTCTAAATGAACAAATTTGTCTTTGTCACCTATCATATGATGGGAGCATCCACTGTCAATGATCCAATCAGTTCTGATATTTGCTTTGGAAATTAAGGCTAACTCTTGTTCTTCCTTTTCATCTGTAATGTCCGTTTCCTCGAGCAATCTTTCCATGTCTCTAAGGGAAATGAATCCAATTTCATCTTATCCTGAATCTTCTTCAGTTACACCTTCTTCCACATGATAGCATTCCTTCTTATATTTGGTTTTGTAATCAGATCTAAACTTCTTGACTCTTGTGGGACACTTAGATGCAAAGTGACCAATCTTGTTACATGAAAATCATTTGAATGGAAGTTGTCCTTCATATTTTCCTTTTCCTTTCTTTTCTCTTTTTACAATCATAGAAATTATTTCTTCTAGTTCTTCATCAACTTCTTCTTTCTCATTATGACTGGAGATGTGTAAGGATTTCTTACCATGGACTAAGGCTTTGAAAGTTGTTTCACTTTTGGGTTCAGTCTTCAATCTTGATATCTCAAATGTAGATATTTTGCTGATCAAAGTCTCTCTCTTGAAGTCTTGTGAGAATTGCATGGTTTCCTCTAGAATACTTATCTTGTTTTCATAGTTTGATGTTAAAGTAGTTAGAAACTTGTCCATTATGTCTTCTTCTGATATTTCTCCACCATTGTTTCTGATTCTAGAGACTGCTTCATTTATCCTTTAATTGTAAGCTCTAATGTTCTCTTTAGGTAACATCTCAAGACTAGTGTATTTATTTTTCCATGTCTTCCTGTGTGCATTCTTTGCTTGAATATCTCCTTCAAACATATCTTCTAAATATTTCCATATGGTATATGCTCTGTCAATTTTCTTGATCTCAAAAAATTCATTGTCGGATAAGGCACTGATTAGGGCTTCTTTAGCAATAGCATTATTGGTAAATGTTACCTTTTGTCTGTTAGTAGCATCATCCTTTGCAAGGTCTTTCAGAGATGGAATTAAAACTTCTTGTGTAGCAATTTCAAAGATCTCAAAGCCAACACACTGTAGATGTGTTATCATTTTGTTTTTGCAATCCAGATAATTTTATCCATCAAACTTAGGGCTTTCTTTTCCAAAGTAAGACATCTGATCTACCTTAAGCTGTTAGGATTCTTCTCCAAGGCACTTGGCTCTGATACCAATTGTTAGAATAGTCCCAAAGGATAACTGAGAGGGGGGGTGAATCAGTTATCAATAACTTTAATTCTTTTTCTTCTTTAACTTCAGAATACAACAA
>MU225700.1:710479-753384 GCA_018584345.1 Thuja plicata
TCGATTAGTTAGTTCTATTTATTTGTGTCATAAAGCTTCCTTCCTTTAATTTTTTTAGTATGGAGAAACTTGATTCTTGATAATGGATTGGGACTTCTAAATTCTCAAAATTTAGGGTACCACCACACGGTCTCGTGACACTCAAAGATACATTTTGTAAACATTTTTATACTTTATAGCACAATTTTGTAGCATTCTTTTTGTAATCAGTAACAACAAAAATTTACTGAATTTGTATCTCAATTTCTACAAAGATGTGCAATACCAGTAATTATGTAACTATATCATGGCACTTGATTATGACTCTTTTAGAACCCCTTTTAGAATTTTGATGTAGCATCTTGAAAATCATCTTTCTCTGTCTGTAACTCTGATTTAAGTTGATATAGCTATTTATAATGTATGCTGTTATTTTTAAATACCAATTACCATAAGGTCATAAGACATACACATCTCCTTTCTGTTTCTGAGCAATAAACATTTATGTTTTGAAATAAACATAATACATGTTCAATTTATAGTATCTTGAAAACCACAACAACACTCTTTCTGAGAGCATTTACTTGCTAAACTACACACATTACATGTTTGATTTCCATTTTTGATTGTCTGAACATACATGGCGTACTATTTGATTCTCCTCTTGGACACTAACAATATCAAACCTTTTTCCTTTTGAAAATCATTGCATATGTGGATATTCATGCCTTATGCACTCATTACATACAACACACTGTTATGACCTAGCATCTTTTATACAACATTCATCTGAACATACACTTCACAACAACAATACTAATATTTTATTTTGTATATACCTTGTGTTATAAAAAGGATATCTCTAGTTTTCTTTTCTCATAGATTTTATTTAGAGATGATAATGTTTAGAACAACATTGAAATCCTTACTTATGTGATGTCAACCATGTGTATACAATCTCCATTTCTCATAACAATACAGTTAGATCCTTTCCATATGCATTCTAATCTGTAACAGCATTAGTGTTCTATGTTTTCTGAATTATCTTAGTGCATTGTTTCCAAAACAACATTAAATAGTATCTCATTCTTGCTTTGTATAGTGAAAAGGTACAAGGTGCAGTGTTACCTCATTTAATCTGCAAGTTGCACCCTGTTGGCTGTAACATCTTTCAATTAGGAAAAATCTGCATCATTTGATCTCATATGCATTTCTTATAACAACACTGTTATTACTCTATTGTGTCTTCTTTTCTTTCCTGCATATCATACTTTAGAATTTGTGGAGATCTCTTGCTTCCACACACCACTAAGTCTCCATGTTAGGTTGATGGATTCAATCAGCTAATCCACATCTATATGTAAATGTCATGCAGGATGACATTTATGTATGATGTGGGTTCGTTGGTTGGATTTATTGACCTATCGTGTGGATGCCTTGATTTCCTTAATAGTAATCCCTTCCTAATGCAGGATAACAACTATATGCAATAAAAGGTTTCATAAAACTATGTCCCTTTGATACTTTATTTATTTATTGCAAATGTATACCTTGTTATTGCATTGATGTTTACATAGTTGATATGCAGTTCTGAAAGTGTGATTGCAGCATGTTGTTTTTTAGGGATTTATGCATTGTTTAGATCCAACTTGGATCTAACTACTCTTTCTCTCTATGATGCAGGATAAATCAGAAGAATATTTTAGGATGAAGACAAGGTAGAAGACATGAAGATCCAGATGATTGGTTATTAGAATGCAAAAGACCTCTCCAAGACAATGCTTAGATCCCTAAATCGTCTACTGCTCTTTTATGACTTTCAGCATTTTACATCTTCTATATGTTTACAATTGAAAGATGTAACCTATGAAGGAATACTTTCTTATTACATTCATTTTGGATGTTCAATGTAATGATCCATTTATGAAATTGAAAATTTTAAATCTGATCAATACCTAGAACATTGTCAATGTTATCATGAATGCAAAAGCAAAGTATTTTGTCTTCAATATCTGAATAATAGTGTTGAATATATGTAACTTTATGAAATCCTTCTGCTATTTATAGTTTCTATGTTGCATGTGTACTTTCTCTTCTGAATTTAAGAAAATTCCGCACTTAGGACAACAACTTATCAAATCCATAATTCAATGTAAAATAACTATCAATTTATCAATTTAGTGTGTAACTAAAATTATAACAAAAACTTCAAAAAAAAATTGCACATTAAAATACCCTTTTGGAGGTTTGACAACATACCCCAAAATCAACCCTTTGTTTTTCCAATCAACCTCTTCAAAAATGCCACTGTGCCTGATCTAGGAGGGCTAAAACTACCACTTTTACAAAGCAACTACCCTTGATTCTTAACACCAGACCATCAAACCTTCAAAAAATTTGTTATTTGACCCCATACAAGGTATTTTGCAATCAATTTTGTGTCATGACCTTTCTAAGCGTGAAAGCCCTAATTTAGTCTTCAAACCCCCTAAAATCTAGGGCACTTTCAATGTCTTACCCGCAATCACTATACCATTCAATTGATGGATGATTCACCATCCCCTAATCATACTCAAGTGGATTTAATCATAAAATTACCCCCTCCAATGTCTATATCTTCTACTGCAATAATCATGCACCATATCCTTAAGTCTTCAACACTGTCCAACACAACCAATCATCCTTATCTCCTCCAAATGGATTTCATTCCTACATCATCAGTGTTAGAATGATATAATACAAGCATGGATCCATACCCAAGTAACATTATATACAATAAGGGGATGGATCTTATGAATCCATAGTTGACATCAAAACAAGAAGGAAGGTTTCTACAGGACAGTTGGCCCAAAATAACAGAACAAAGTTGTAAATGATCTGAAACTTGATTTAGACAACCTTAGAAACTATTATTCAATCATTCCAAATATTATAGATCAATACTACATCAAATAAAGAATTGATAATATACTCAGTGACCTGCATACTCTCAAATATTTCATGACACCTTTTTGTAAGTTGTGTTATCTTTCAACACAATTATAAACAATAGAAAACATCAAAGGATTGTTAGCATTACTACTATTGAATTGGGACTATTTAGAGGGCCTTGATTTCCAAGACTAACAAATTAACAATTGGTTCACTTTACAGCTTACTCTTTGATTATATTGTAATAGTCATTAAAGTATACTTGGACATAACAGTTGATCTTGTAGAGAAAACTCTCACAACCATACTGGGTTGATCAATCCAGTAATATTTTTCCTTAACTAAAACAATAAAGGCACAAATCTCATAAGGAATAAGACCGATTATAATGTTCTTTGTTGATGGGGAGATCCTCTCCTAGAGCCTTATAGCTCTCTCTAAGACCTTCTCTTGGTATTCCTTATGGTCTCTATCTCTACCCTAACTAGAGGATACCTCTTTGATCCCCTCACACACTAGGAGCTCACCAACAATTTCACACTCTTCACTAGACTCTCCTCCATAACCTTTCTCACATCCATGGCTTCACTAACCTCCTACCATTCCAATGGTGTCAAATACTTGTAGATTGCATCCCTGACCCCTCTTAGGTCTAATCCAACGTCTATGGATCCAATTTTGTGGATCTTTCACCCATTTTCTAATCGGGTTCCAAATTACTAATCTTTTAGGCCTTGTAGCCTTTTTAGGCCTATTAGCCCTCCTAATCACTGAAAAGGTGGATTTTATCCTAAAATCCCTTAACACCCCTAGAAAAAAATTGCATAATATTTGTGGGTTTTTCCTCACCTTAGAGATTTTGTCGGTTTCCAATTCCCATACTGTCTGTACAGTGGGCTTCTACCAAACCCCTAAAAATAAGGGTTTCTAGGGCATGAAGACTGGTTTGGGTTCTTGGGCTTCTTTATTTGATCAATTGAGTTCCTCAAAACTTCTCCTTCCATCATAAGGTCTGTACTTCATTCCCCCCACACTCCTCTAACCTTTATTGGCACATACCAATCATTTAGAAACCTCCATTGCCTCTGGACTGTTCAATTACCCTAGCCAGAATAGCCAGTACTCACCTAGGGCTTGAATGTTCTCAAGATTCCCCTGCACACACACACTCAAAAATGCATATATAAAAATTATATTCAAGGCTCTAATGGATTCCAAGTGGTCATGGAGTTTGAACCACGGGAACACCAAGAAAATCCATCTTTTACATGACTGGACCAAAACTGGCTAGTGAACTCACAAAATATAAGAAATTAAACAAAAGCTAACCAGAAAGAACAATTAACTAATCCAATGCCACATAGATCTAAGGAATTAAATTTCAAAAACTCTCCATGATTTCATTCAATCCATTCAATCCACAAAAGTGATGGATGATGGCTCTGTATGCTAATTACAGTGTAAAATAGGTTCTTTTCAATAATCAGTCCATACAATATGAAATCTAACTATCAGATTAGGGTTGAAATAACCTTATATACTCTCATCCCTCATTTCTAGACCCTCTGTTTAGGATTTGGACATCATAAGAGCCAATTCCTAAAAGCTAGGAAATGTTGTCATGACAACTTTTAAAAGTTGTCATGCCAACTTTGACAACTTTTGTCAAAATGAAACTTTCTCCACTTTGATGGTCCTATTTGATTTCAAACCTTACCAAATGACCTAAAATGACTTGAAAACATTAAAAACTTAAAAATATTCCCATTTTGGAATTTTGGTCAACCCTTTGACCTTTTGGTTGACTTCTAGGTAATATACCCCTAGAATCAACTTGACTCAACCACACACAAACCATAATCTCTCCTAACACTAAACACACCTAAAACACACTATGGAATTTATAACATAGTCCTTATTCATGGATGGTTGGCCAAACCAACCTACAATCCAAAATGTCTAAAGATCTTCCTAAAGACCTTAGGGTGCTCCTACACCATCCTCCCTCTGCAACAAGAAAGTTAAGGTACCTATGGTGTCAGGAACTCTTCATTGATTCCATGCTTCTTGAAGTCACCCTCACCTATCCAAGTGGCTTCTAACTCTGGTTGTTGTCTCCACTTCACTAGATGCTCCATATAGACTTTGTGTCTTGTCTTCTTCTTTACTCTTGAATCCAATATCTTTTCCACTTGTGGCTTGACCTATTCTAGAGTCTTGAAATCTCCCACATCCTTATGCATATTTGTACTGTACTACAACTCATCTATATCTGGCCCCTTATACTTGATTAAATCCTTCACATTGAAGATTGGAGAAATTGACATCTCCTTGGGCAACTCCACCTTGTAAGCATTGGGTCCATACTTAGCCAATACCTTGCAAGGTCCAATCCTTTTCATCTGTAGCTTACTAGGTATCCCTTTTTGTAGTCTTTCCTTATTCAGGAACACCATTACTAACTCACCCACTTCAAACTGCAAATCTCTTCTCCCCTCATCTCTTTTAGCCTTCAACTTCTGATTGGCCTCCATTAAGGTCTTTTTCACTTGTTCATGAACTTCCCTCATTGGTTGTGCGAAGTCATTAGCATGTCCACTAACTCCCTCATATCCTTTGAGGTCTTTGAGCTCCATCACACCCCTTGGATGTGCCACATACATAATCTCAAATGGACTTTTCCCTATAGTCCTATTTGTGCTATCATTATAGGCAAATTATGCCTGTGGAATAGCTTGCTCCCATCCTTGTCCATATTCCTTTGTCAGACATCTAAGTAAGTTCCAAAGAACTCTATTGATTACTTCAATCTACCCATCTATTTGAGGATGATAGGCAGATCCATGAGATAAGTTTGTACCTATTCTCTTCCATAGGGTCTTCCAAAAGTGCCCCATGAACTTCACATCCTTTTCTGTAACAATACTCATTGGTAGGCCATGAATCCTCACTATCTCCTTGAAGAACAAGTAAGCAATATGGCTGGCATCATGTGTTGTTTTGCATGGTATGAAGTGGCTCATCTTACTAAACCTATCTACCACTACAAACACAGTGTCCAAACTAGTTGGAGTCCTAGGTAACCCCACTATGAAGTCCTTACTTATGCACTCTCAAGGTCTACTTGGGATGGGTAATGGCTGGTAAAGTCCTATATTTGATGAAGTGCCTTTATCCTTTTGACATATGCCACATTGTTCCACATATCTTCTCACTTCCTTCTGCATCTTTGGCCACCAATAGAACCTTTCCACTAAGTCTAATGTCTTATTTAGTCCAAAGTGTCCACTTAGGCTCCCATTATGTTTCTCCTGTATGAGGTTCTCCCTCATAGAGCCTTTTGGAACACAAAGTTTCTTTCCTTTGAATAGAAACCCATTCTGCAATGTATACTTTGCAAATTCACTATGAAAGAGATTCTCAAAATTCTTGCACACTTTGTAAATCTCTAAGAAATCTGAATCTCCCTCATATAGGTCCATAAAACCTTCAACTCTTGTACTTTGCAACTTAATCTCCCGGATGGTGAGTATTCTCCTACTAAGGGCATTTGCAACTTTGTTTTTCACCCCCTTCTTATGTTTTATAGTTAAGGTATATGACTATAGGAACTCCATCCATTTGTTGTGTCTCAAGCTAAGCTTGTCTTGAGTGTTTATGTAACTCACTTCATGGTTTTCTGTAAAGACAAAAAAATCTTTAGGCAATAGATAATGCCTCCATTTCTTTAAGGCTTTTACAAGAGCATATAGCTCCAAGTCATAGGAAGAGTACCTATACTTAGCCTCATTGAGTCTTTCACTGAAAAAGGCCACAGGCCTGCCTTCTTGGCTTAGGACAGCTCCTACTGCAATGCTGCTTGCATCACACTCCACAATGAATGGTTTTTCAAAACTAGGTAACAACAATATAGGTTGAGTGGCTACTTCTCTTTTCAACCTTTCAACCCCCTCATTAGCTGCCTTAGTCCATATGAATTTAGTCTTCAATCCTCCTTTGATAGTCTCTAGGACTGGATCACAAATCTCACTGAATCTCTTAATGAACTTCCTATAGAATTGGGATAACCCATGGAAGCTCCTAACTTCAGTCCCTATCTTAGGAGTAGGCCAGTTCAATATGGCCTCTACTTTCTCTTTATCCATTTTCAAGTCACCCTTGGAAACTACAAATCCAAGGTAGACTAACTCTTCCTTCATGAACTCACTCTTCTCAAGGTTTATGGTGAGTTTCTCCTCTTGCAACTTCCTCAACATGAACTCCAAGTGTTTCATATGATCCTCTTTGGTTTTACTGAATATGAGTATGTCATCTAATTAGACAACTACAAAAACACCTATATAATCTTTCAAAACCTCATTCATCAACCTCATAAAGGTGCTTGGTGCATTGGTAACCCCAAAGGGAATAACTAACCATTCATATAACCCCTTTTTAGTCTTAAATGCATACTTCCACTCATCACCTTCCTTCATCCTAATTTGATAGTACCCACTCTTCAAGTCAATTTTAGAGAAGTACTTAGCACCCCCTAAGCAATCCATCAAGTCTTCTATTCTAGGAATTGGAAATCTATACCTGATAATTATATTATTTATTTCCCTAGAATTAGTACACATCCTCCATTTACCTCCCTTCTTAGGAGCCAACACCGCTGGGATAGCACAAGGGTTGATGCTTTTCCTAATCAATCCTTGGTCCAACAATTCTTTCACCTGCCTGGCTATCTCCTTGTTTTTCTCTATTGTCATCTTGTATGCAGATTTTTTTGGCAAGGATGCTCCTGGTATGAAGTCAATTTTATGACTTATCTCCCTCTTTGGTGGTAGTGAAGTTGGTGTACCCTCACATATTTTGTCCTTGAACTGGTCCAACAGTTCTCTCACTTATTTTTGCATAGGTGCTTGTTTATGAGTCTCCTCCTCCTTTGGCTTTAACAAGATTACATAGCCAACTTCTTCATCTTTCATATCCCTTAGGAATTCTTTTCCATTCATCAACATGGCACTAGATTTTTCCTTCTCCACTATGTCTTCTTCTATTAAATATTGTATTTGAAAGTTACCCCATTTTCCTTGAAGGATTATTTGTTATCTTTCCCATTATGGACATCTTCTCTGTCATACTGTCATGGTCTACCAAGAAACATATGGAAAGCATCCATTGGAAACACATCACATAGTATCCTATCTTGATACTTTCCAATGGAAACTTCTACCCACACTTGTTCATTCACTAAGATGTTTTGGCCCTTATTCAACCATGTAACTTTATAAGGACACACATGTGGGATTTTGGTGAGCTTCAACTTCTCTACTGCCTCCTCAGATATGACATTATCTGTTGACCCTGAATCAATGATCACCTTGCACACTTTCCCCAATATCTTGCATTTCACTCTAAAAATAGCCCTCCTCTACTTGTGCTCATCTTTGGTGGGTGTCTTGATTAGTATTCTTCTCAACATAAGGTGTTCTCCTTTCTCTAAATCTAGGCTCACCTCTGATTGTTTAGAGCAATCTTCTTCTTGGACATAAGCTATTTTCTTCTCCCCTTGTGAGGATGTTGGTTTATCTAGACACCTATATGCATGGTGTCCCAAATTCCCACAATTGTAGCATTTCATGGAAGAAAAGTGAGAGCTTCTCCCAAAACCTCCTGATCTTCCTCTACCATTGTTGTAAGAATTTCTTCCTCTATTATTGTATCCACCCCTACTGCTTGTTTCTTGTCCTTGCTCTGAATATCTGGAGTTACTTTTTCCTTTACTATCACTTCCTCTTCCAATTGAACCTCCTCTATGGCCACCTTTGTTGTCTCTACACCTTCCTCTACCTTTGGAGCTAGAATCTTGTCTCTTCTTGAGTTTCTCTTCCACTTTCAAATCCATTTGAAAACAAATATGAATGAAAGTCAGGGTAAAGATACTAAGTTCTTCTTGGATGTTCCACCTTAATCCATTAAGGTATCTTGCAACTTTGATACTCTTTGTCTCCAGTATTCTTGATCTAAGATAAAGTTTTTGAAATTCTTCGGTATAGGCTAGCACATCTAGGTTTTTTTTCCTAAGATTCTACCTCTTCTTATGTAATTTAATGTCATGATATTCTAGAAGGTAATTCTACTTCACCTTTTCAACCATTGTTTTCCAATTTTCTATGGGCTTCTTTCCCTCTTTCTCTCTTTATTCCTGCAAGAACTTCCACCATGTGAGTGCTTTCCCTCTTAGCCTTGACTTGGCTATCTTCACCTTTTATGCTTCTATAATCCCATCACACTCAAAGTGATTCTCCATCCCTTCAATCCATTCCATAACCATTTATGTATCCATCTTACCAGAGAATATTGGTATTTCTTCTAGAGCCTTTCCACTCAATTCCTTTAGTGCCTTAAGGAATGGTTCCTCAGGTAGAAGAGGATCAGGCTCTTGTTCTACCTCCTCTTCTACTGGTTTCTTTCCTTTATCTATCCCTTCATGCATTTCTTCTCTCAACTTGTTAGCAGTCTCTACCACCTCTGCCATATTTATCTTCATTTCCTCCATTTCTTCTTCAAGAAGCCTATTCTTGACTTGTTTCTCTAACAAATCCTTGGCCAACTCTACATTGGTCACCATGATGTTCTCACCTATGGATTCACTCCACTCTGACCTACACTAATCCACTCACAAGCCTTTCAATGGCTCTGATACCAATTTGATGGGGAGCTCCTCTCCTAGAGCCTTCTAGCTCTCTCTAAGACCTTCTCTTGGTCTTCCTTAGGGTCTCTATCTCTACCCTAACTAGAGGATACCTCTTTGATCCCCTCACACACTAGGAGCTCACCAACAACTTCAAACTCTTTACTAGACTCTCCTCCATAACCTTTCTCACATCCATGGCTTCACTAAATTCTTACCATTCCTATGGTGTCAAATACTTGTGGATTGGTTCCCTAGATCCTCTTAGGTCTAATCCAACCCCTATGGATCCAATTTTGTGGATCTTTCACCCATTTTCCAATCGGGTTACAAATTACTCATCTTTTAGACCTTGTAGCCTTTTTAGGCCTATTAGCCCTCCTAATAACTGAAAAGGTGGATTTTCTCCTAAAATCCCTTAACACCCCTAGAAAAAAATTGCATAATATTTTTGGGTTCTTCCTCACCTTAGAGATTTTCTAGGTCTCCAATTCCCACACTGTACGTACAGTGGATTTCTACCAAACCCCTAAAAATAAGGGTTTATAGGGCATGAAGACTGGTTTGGGTTCTTTGGATTATTTATTTGATTAATTGAGTTCCTCAAAACTTCTCCTTCCATCATAAGGTCTGCACTTCATGCCCCCACACTCCTCTAACCTTTATTGGCACATACCAATCATTCAGCAACCTCCATTGCCTCTGCACTGTCTAGTTACCCTAGCCAGAATAACCAATACTCGCCTAGGGCCTGAATGTTCTCAAGCTTCCCCTACACACACACACTCCAAAATTCATATCTACAAATTATATACAAGGCTCTAATTGATTCCAAGTTGTCATGGATTTTGAACCACGGGAACACCAAGAAAAGCCATCTTTTACATGATTGGACCAAAACTGGCTAGTGAACTCACAAAATACAAGAAATTAAATAAAATCTAACCAGAAAGAATAATTAACTAATCCAATGACATAGAGATCTAAGGAATTGCATTTCAAACACTCTCCATTCTTTCATTCAATCTATTCAATCCACAAAAGTGATGGATGATGGCTCTGTATGCTAATTACAGTGTAAAATTGGTTCTTTTCAATAACCAATCTATACAATATAAAATATAACTATTAGATTAGGGTTGAAATAACCTTATATACTCTTATCCCTCATGGCTAGACCCTTTGGTCAGGATTTGGGACTCATAAGAGCCGATTCCTAAAATCTAGGAAATGTTGTCATGACAACTTTGACAACTTTTGTCAAAATGACACTTTCTCCACTTTGATGGTCCTATTTGGTTTCAAACCTTACCAAATGACCTCAAATGACTTGAAAACATTAAAAACTCAAAAATCTTCCCATTTTGGAATTTTAGTCAACCCTTTGACCTTTTGGTTGACTTCTAAGTACTAGACCCCTAGAATCAACTTGACTCATCCACACACAAACCCTAATCTCTCCTAACACTAAACACACCTAAAACACACTAGGGACTTTATAACATATTCCTTATTCATGGATGGTTGGCCAAACAAACCTACAAGCCAAAATTTCTAAAGATCTTCCTAAAGACCTTAGGGTGCTCATGCACCAGTTGTTCCCCTTCTAATTTACACTACTTTAACTGTCACTTGTAAATGTTTATGCTTTCACCAAGAAAAGAATCAATGATATAATTAGGCATCCCTTAAAACACCATTACTAGTCTGATAGAAAAAGTAATGTTAATACATGGCATAATGACCATGTAATAATCAAATATCTTTGTTACATCTGAAAGATATAAATGCATTTAGGATCATTAATACAAAGGACTATTTTCAATATAATATAAACAATATCCTTTCCTATTGTATCAGACATATTTGAATTCTCAGGGAAGATTGAAAGAAGAATTTGCAATCTTTAACATAGTATGCAAACATGTGTGCGTTCTAGTTGTGGATGAATTCCATACATCATAGTTATATCAGAATTATAGAATCATAGGTTACCATCACACAAAGTACAAATCAACACAAAAAAGCTAAATGTTTTTTCAAACTTCACATTGTTTTTTTCGTAGTTTCTACTTCCATTGAATTAAAATCCATCACATCACTATAAGATTATCATGCTATGAACTTCTCAATGTTTGTGTAAATTTAGACACAAATAAAACCATGCTATAATGGAAGAGATAATCAATATTATTTAAAAAAATTAAAGTTAAGGACATGCCATGGATAATTATTGGGCATGATGATCTTTAGTGCAAGTAAGTGTGAATGTTGATTTTTGGATAAGAACAACACAATGATATGCAAGTTTGATCTTTGAACACCTGAAGAATCTTTGGTGGCTGAATTCAGTGCTGATTTAGCATATTGATTAGATGACCTTATAGATGGGGTTTTCAAATGCATGGTAGAGAAGAAAGTAAAGACAAAATCTATTAAAAGGCATAAGATAGTCATAAATTTGCTGATATGACAGTCCAAAAGCATGGTTGATCTACTCATGACAGTGAGAATAAAGGGATTGTCCAAAAAGTGAAAAGATCATAAGAGAGACAACTGTGAACTTTGAGACTAAAAATAGATGGCAGTCAAGTGTTTTTCTATCATTCATGGTTGACTACATCATAAATAACAAGCAAGTATAACATTGTGATAATATTGGCAATGTGATCAAAGTTGCATTACTCTTCAGGATGACAATGCATTAAGCTTCCCAAACAAGGATAATGGACAAACCATAGAATATCCAAGATGATCATGCCAAAAAAGTATTACAAGAAGACATACATGGAGGCAAATAATTTGATCAGATAAGATATGATGATAGTTAAAGCTTCACTGTCCTAAGTCCAAACTATAAAAAAGTTGCTGTCATTGACAACGTAGCAAGGAATGGCTAAAAAGTGAAGGCATGATAGAGTTCTAAGTCAGAAAATACAATGATATATGATAGCTAAGAGGTAGAAGAACAATGATGAAAATGTAGATAGGTCCCATGAGACAAGGAATACATATAATAGCTATGAGGACAAGTAAAGATAGGTCTTAGGTAACGATAGTATATACCTTACTAAAGACAGAAGTTAACAAGATCATGTGATAGCATAAAGAATGTATTACTAGAAGAGATTAATGACACTAGGTCTAGCGTTGAACTTGTATTGATGGTACATTGGGTCATCTTATCTGTGTATTTCTTGAGAATAAAAGATAGTTTGAAAGACCAAAATGGTCATGGGAAGATTTGATGTGACATGAAGACTATTGGGCATGATGACAATGGCTTGAAGAAGTCAATTTTGATAATTTTCACATAACAGATGAAAGAACAAGGTTTGAAAGTAAAAAGAAAAAAAGGACGTAAGGAAATTAATTGCAAGTTTCTTATGTCATGAATGTTTGTGTCTGACTCATGAAGATGAAGGGAAGTGATATGCTATAAATTGGTAAAGGTGTGAAAAAGAAGGATGTCTATGACAATCCACATGGAAAGAGTGACACATTACTCACAGTTCTGCATGGAAGTCAATATAATATCTTACAATAAGAGAGACTGTCATACTATAGTTATCAAGTGGAAACAACCATGCCAATTCATAGGGTTTAACCATTGTTCGTCCATATGCATGAAACCCTAAAATAAACCTCATACACAAGTTAATAAGTATAAAAGGTAGAAAGAGGACAAGACATGTCAATTAGCAGTTTAAAAAAAATCATCGCAAGGCATTGAGATTGGTATCATCAAGCTAAATGTTGATAGGGCACTCATCAAAAGGAAAGTGGCAGTCTTTTAAGAGGTATTATTGACATGATAACCTTCAAAGGCCACATACTATAGCAAGGATAAAAGAATGACAGTCCAAAACACTAATGAATCTAGACAAGACTGTCACAGTCATGTAAGAATAATGTTTTGTTTTTCAAAGAGACATCAATAGAAAGCATGATGACAATGGAAACACATTTCTGGTTGTCCTTAAAATTTTTGTGTCAATTCCAAAACATGTTAAATAGTGGAAATGAAAAGTTGTATAAGATACTAAGGTAGTCCACAAGTTGTTCAAGACAAGATGTGGTCATAGCAGTACTTCGTGAGCAAAGAATGGTGAGTTAGTGGCACTTGTAAGTTAATAGTGAAAAGTAAAAAACACCAATAGGAATATTTGTCTTGAATATGATCAAGGTAGTCTATAGAGGGGAATTGGATAGTGAAGAGATCAGTAGTCGTCACAAAGTTACCACTGCTACTTTAGAGAATACTTATGAATGGACTCAACAGGAGAATTTTATGACTCTTAACTTCCTTTTCCACATGCTCATACATTCTAAATATATTAGATGCATCAAAGAGAATTTTTAAGTCAGTATGGAAAGGTTTAAGGAAGTTAGAGTGATCTTTAATGATCCATTTTTTCTCTCAATTGATAAGTAGGAGATATTCTCTACAACAAGTCAAATTGTGATATGGCTATCAAGATTCAACTATGTAGTTTTTTAGTCAAACTCATTGACCCATGTTTCATGAGTAGCGGTTATTATTGAGATGATAAACTTCAAAGGCCACCTACTATAGCAAGGATGAAAGAATGAGAATCCAAAACACCAATGAATCTATACATGAATGTCACAGTCATGTAAGAACAACGTTTCTTGTTCTGAAATAATACCCCTTATGCTTCTTGATCTAATAGTTTTAAAAGTGAACAAGTTAACAAAGAGCAGACATTATAAGAAGACAATGAAGATGACATACTAG
The DNA here is from genome assembly GCA_018584345.1 of Thuja plicata. Lineage (NCBI taxonomy): Eukaryota > Viridiplantae > Streptophyta > Pinopsida > Cupressales > Cupressaceae > Thuja > Thuja plicata. Next base: position 724,828 of record MU225700.1, read on the forward strand.
TGTCATAACAATAAAGTTAAGTTGCATGAATTTACGTAGCTAAATAGGAAGAGTGTAGGGTTGTAATTGCAACGCTCGAGTAGACATGCATATATGCAAAATGTGGTATTATGGAGAAAGAACTCGAGTTGTTTATCAAAATTCCTCAAAATAGCTCTAACTAATGGAATGCAATGATTGAAAGATTTGAAAAAAATGAATATGATGAAAGGGATTTAGAAACTTTAAAGAAAATGCAACTAGAAATTGTAGAGTCATTCCCATGTAGCACGGGGATTACAGAAATTTGTAGTGGATGAAATTTCTGAAAAGGTGAAAGAAAATTTCAAAAGATTAAAATGCTATGTGCATGTGTAAAGCCGCAAACCATGATCTTTCTCAACATCCTCCTCTACTTACCACACCAAAGATGGGAACTTTGAAACAACAATAAACTTCTATCAAAACTTAATGGTGATAGGGTTTTGTTGGGTATCACAATTGGGAAGGTGCTATTCGAAATTTGTGCAATATGTAAGAGAATAGAATAGCTCATCGATCGATTGAAAGAAATCCTTAGAAATACTACCTCTACATTTTGTAAATTCCCAATTCCTCAACCATTTAAAAATATTGAAAAAACAAAAAAGGGTTGTACATAATTTATAGTGCACTTAATTTATAGGCGTTTACCCAAAATGTGCAAGCATAAAAAGGAACATAAATTATTTGATAAAATTGCATGAAACCATCCAAAAAGAAGAATGTATTAGGGATTTGGGGGAACCTAAATAGGTGATAGAACAAATAAATAAGTCTGTCAACAAAGAAAACAATAAAATCTCAAATTTCTACAATTTGGTGTTTTTTGTTTTTTCATTTTTGGAACCTTATATTCATTGGGGTTGGAGTATTAATGTATTGAAAGAATTATTTCATTGCTTGCAAATTATTTTGAATGAATTTAAACTTGTCTTGAATTCATAGTTACACAGTTTGCATTTGATGCTACAGTTCATTGTCAAAAGCTCTGTTACAGTAGGACTTTATACCAATTGGTATCCAAGTATTACACCTAGATTACATCCTCTAATAGTCATTAGAGGGTTCTTTGACTCCAACATAAACTAGTTATTCTTTGGTACAGTTTGCAGCTTCTATATGCTTCAAGAGCTTCTTGTGTTCCTATCTTTCAGTGACAACTTTATGCGAAGGTTTATTTGTCTTTCCCTTTCACTCTTTTGGAAGGGAGTTTTTTCTCATAAGGTTTTCTCCATTTCTTTGTTTGTGAGATACTTTTACCATGCATGGGAACCTCACCAAGGCATGGAAGCCATCCATGCATCTTTGCATCTTTTAGTATTAAATTTCTCCTTATATATCACTTGGGGGGGAATGGGTGCTTAGTGTTATTTTTTTTACTTATCTAGTTTTGACTAGGGATTTATTCACATTACACTTAAATTCACTTAGTCTTGCATGTTCATGTGTCTCACATTTGGAGGGGTTGTCAAACTTTCGGTCCTACCCTCTCATCTTCTCATCCTTGCCTTTATATGGAAGGCTTTTTTGTATATTGTAAATCACACTTGTATGATAGTGTTGTCATTCGGAAGATTCATTTTTATAGAAGTTTTTGGGATTTTCTTGTTGATCTCGGTCGTTCTAACAATTTTATGTCTTGTATTTGTTATAATTCTTCAATTCAAATCTTGTGTGTATGAACTTTCTAGCTTCTAAAATTTAGTTAGAAAGTGTGTGTTTTGATAGGTTAGTCATAAATATATTAACTTCGGGAGAATGTAAATATATATGTTAACAGGGCAAAATGAGAGTTCCTTACAAGGTAATTAGTGGTTATTCAACATACAAAAAAGACAATATGCTCATGGATGCAACATAAATAAATAAATGTATAATGTTTGTTTGGCTTGAATACATTAAAACTAAAGAGTATAATAGTAACCCTATGTATTACATGAGTTTCAGAAGCTTAGCGACTCAAAACCAAATGGCAAGACATCCAACCAGAAAAGAAACAAAGCTGACATATGAAAATAATCCTTGCATATTAGAAGTTACAAGGTCTCCATGTAGCTGATGGGATAGAACTTAGAACAACAACCACCGAATGTACTGATAAAAGAACCGTCTAGTAATAAGAATCAAACAACCCTATGATAATTAGACTCGCAGTTGTAGAAAGTATAATGTGCACCATAAAAGATGCAAACATCTTGAAAAATTTTGATTCTTTGAACTCGTGTACTAGACCTCCAATGCATCCAAGATCTTACATCACAAAAAAATGTGATATTTTAAGATTGGTGAAAGTGGATTTGACACCTTATAATATTGAAAGAGGTCAGAGACCAGATTTGCGATCAGGTAAAAAAGTGGATTATAAACAGCTAGTGTTAATCACATTGTAGAAGCTAGAAAGTTAACATATATATTTACATTCTACTATTGGAGATATCTTCTTAAGACTTTGATTTTTCTCTTCCTTCTTGGTCGTTGTTGTTCTCATAGTCCCAAATGTTGATTGTATATGTATTTATCACTAAGGTTTGATTGTATTTTTAATATTTTAATACAACCTACCGAAATTTATGGACCCCCAAAGAAAGATCTTTATTCAATCCCATATTAGGGATCCGAGAAGGATATACATGATACCCAAGAGGCCCAAATCCTTAGGTTATAAATGAAATCCACAAAACCACAAAAATGAAAATCCACAAAACCACAAAAATGAAATCCCCAAATTCACAAAATGAAATGGTAATGGTTTAGCGACAGGGATATAGTACCTAAAGAAGGTGGAAGTGACGAAGAAGATATGGTTTCGTTGAAATGGTTTCGGGCAGAATACAATACAATGAGTGAGGAAAGGTGAGAAAATGAAGGAGGAATGGTCCCAGATAGTTGGTTATTCAAGCATCAAAACATGTTGAAACTAAATCGAACATCAAAATAAATAGAAACACAGTCCACGATCCAACACTTACAGGTGTCAATGAAGACATTCTGTTTCATGTCCTCCTTCACCTCTGCTTTGTAGCATAAATAATGAAATGAAATGAAACCTTTTATTTCAGTTAGGCCCGTGTTGGTTGGAATTACGACCATGTCATTATCATCGTAATTCTGACCAACGCTGGAATGGGTTAAAAAAAATCAATTTTTTCCTTCTATAATCTGACCAAGCAAAACCACTTTAATGCTTGGTCAAAAATGTTTATCGAAAATGTGGGTCAAATGTACTAAATTAATGTAAATGTGTCTCTCACACAATACCATGAGAGTGGTCTTCATTGTTTCTATGCAAATCAAGAGCATGTAAAACAAAATAGGATAAATGCATAAACAGGAAGATAAAAGGGAACCAGCCATTGCCTGGTTATGAATGGTTGGTGTAGGTTTTCTATAGGTCTAAATTCTGGTGTCTCCTATCCTCCAAGTGTCTTCCATATCCTGCAAGAATGAAAAGAGGGTTTTTGGAAGGAGATAGATGCTATTGTGACGGGTTTTTTTTTCCTTTGCATATATATATATTTGATACTGTTCATATGAGAGCTATTGGCAATTCTTGCCTCTAAGCATAATAGATAGCTTGTTGGATCTATCCTAAGGCTTTTACTTGTATGCAAATTGTGATTGATGTCCTTTTGTGTTTTGTGTTCTGAATCCTTAATGTTATGTCTCATTTCTGTTGTAATGTCCCCAATTTTGCTTGCCAAGGAGTAAATAATCTATTGGTGGAATTTTTGATTATTAATTAAGTTTCACTTAATTAATATTAATGTCAAGCTTATTAAATAGTTGGCCAAGTTATTAAATAGGGTTCATTTGATTAAGTTATTATATTATGTCACCTAAGCCTAATTTGGGGCTCACAATGGTTAAATGATTATTAATTAAGTTTTTATTTATTAATAATTAATTTATAAAGATGGGCTAATAACTTATTAAGCCTAAGTCTATGGATAATATTTTAATGTTTTACTTGGTGGCATATTTGGATGGGAGGACTTAATCAAACATTGATATTTTTCAAACGTTTAAATTAAAAGTTAAATGTCGTGAATTGGATGGAGGTCATGATTTTCACATTAAAGTCGTTGGAGTCATTCTGAAGCTTATCGATGAAATTTAGAAGGGAACCATTATACGTAGAGGATGGGGATGGGACAACATTCATCTCCTACATGTTTTTTGACTTGTGAATGGCTGTGTGAAGAAATACAAAGATTTGGGATTTTGCCTGCTGAAAGAATTGTGAATCTTTTCAGTGTTCGCACTTTGAGTTGGTGGTCTTCTTGTCAGTGAATTGTGCCAAATTTTGAAGCTATACAAATTATTTCTATCCCTATTTTAGTGGGATTTCTCTTCATATCTGACCCCAATAGTTTTTGCATGTTTTTGGAGGATTTTGAGCAGTTTTGGGGCAGTTTTGAGTGGCACATCAATTTTGCATGGTTTAGTGGAGTATTTGGATCAGTAGGACTTCAGTTTCTAGCAGTTTGGCTCTTGATTTTGTGGTTTTTTCTCATGCATCCGACCCATTTTGGTTTTATGGCTTGTATCTTGTATTTTGATCTTTTTTGAGAGGGACTTCTTCTTTCTTCTTGCCTCTTTTTTGCATTTTGCAAAAAGTAGGCATCATTGTATTGAAGTAGTTTGTATCATATTTGAGAGATATATAAAGAGTTTGATTCCTCCCGACTATTTTTTGAGTTAGTGGTTTGATTGTGAAGTAATGATTTTAATTATTCTTTTATCTACCTTTATTAGATCAATTTTCCTTCAAGTTACAATGCAAAACATGATGGTTCATAGTGCAGATTTGTGATTGAGTTTTGAACCTCGTTGAAACTATGAAAGAATGTATGTTTTCCTCTTTAGTAGTGATAAGGAAACCTTTCATAGAGTTATTTTTGCAGAGTTCATCTAGTTGTTTTGTGTTTCATTTATCTTTGAAGAATCTCCTGAGTTTGTTGCAAGTTAAACATTGGTCCGTCACCTTTTTAGTATAAGTGTTGTTTATAAAGGCATATCCTTCTATCTTTTTCCCTATTCAAATTTAGTTTAGGTGATCACAAGGAGGAATTCGATCTATGGTCTGGAGATTCGTTCTCAAGCCCACCAGTCAGAACGTTTCCATGTTCCAATAGGATTGCGAGGTTTCAAACTTTGCATCACAGGTGCAATCTTGATTGACAATAGTCATATAGGAGTAGGCCTAGAGTCTGGAGGTCTAACCATTCAAATAGTTCAAGCACCAAATCATGGTTGTTCCCATGTTCCCCAAAATTTTTGAGTTTTAAGGGCTTGGCTTCAGGTGCACTTTTGGGAGTTAACACTTTTGGCACGCTTGGTGGGACCCTTCTTGTCAAAAGTTAGAAGTTTCTTGTTGTTTTTTGGTATGCAATCAAAAATTTATCCACCTTTAAAGAGTTCTTAATTTGCATATCTGGCGACTCTTTTTCTACAAGGAGTGAACATTAGTGTTGTTCAAGTTTCATGAGAAGAATTCAAATTGAGAGCTTAAGTTCTTTTGAGTATCTACAACTAGAACCTCCCAGGAGAAGAGGAAGAACTCTTACAAGATCTCAGCCATCAAACTAAGCTTCATCATCAGCTTTGAACATGAAAGTTTCTAGAAGGAGAGGAAAGTTATCCGGGAGTGGGAATATTAGGCATTCAGCAAGTCCAGCTTATAGAACTAAATTATTAGAGCTTGAAGTATCTACTATATCAAACTTAACAACAAAAACTCCAAGTACTTTATCAGTTTCAGTAGGTGTTTCAATTGTTGTACCTTTAGTTTCATCTATTGTACCTCTTGTGTTTCCAGTTCCAGCAGCTAGAATGGATAGCATTTTTCATTTGTGCCTTTTAACCAAGGCAACCCTCTGAACTTTGCAAAAAACCATGATGTGGCACTGGCAGCCTTAAAAAGCTTGCCTAGTTTCACTAGTGAAAGTCAAACTACAACTATTTACCACATTAGAGATGTGGCTACTTTGTGTAATGTGCAACATATCATTGAAGAGGATGTTGTTGTTAAGTTGTTAGCTGCATCTCTGAGGAGTAAGGCCTTAGAGTGGTTTAGAATTCTAATTGTGGCCTTAGTTGATTCATGGGATGTACTTGGTGAGTTATTAACCAGTTATTTTGAAGACAAGTCTGGTCACTTTTCCTTGGTGGAGAAAATACAACAATCAAACATGCTCCTGAAGAGAAAATGAGAGACTTCAACAATAGATTTCAAAGGAAATGGAATAGGATCCCTACTTCAGTAATGCCCTCAGCAGTTCATGCATTTTTGTATTTTTTTTTAAATTTTAAACAGTGATATATCTGTTATGATACAATCCATGGGGGGTATTTCCTTGCCCCAAGCATTTAATATTGGTGTTAGAGATGAGAATAGTCTTATCCAAGCAGGTAAGATTGCACCTAGGCCTCCAATGCCCATTTTTTCCCAATATCCAACCTAAAATGTCATTAAGTATACCACCTTTTAACCCTTTGCCTATTGTTCCAAGCCAAGAAATAGTGACTACAGGGCCCTCACAAGAGTTGTAGGACATTAAAAATGGTCAGCAAAAGATAGAAAAATTGTTGTAGACTTTTAGAAATGAGTCAGTAAACCTTAAAAAGTAACTACAAAGAAATCCTCATGTTGCCACTCAGGAGTAGCCACTATAGAAAGTACAGTCTATTGTTCCCAAAATTTAGCAAAAGGTACATTTTGTGATACCTTTTAATATTGTTGAAAATATAAAAAAAATGAATGTCTCCATCAGTATGTGGGATTCTTTGTTTATGCATGGTCAAGTAGACCTTTTACAATCTGAATTGTCAAAAAAAAGATAAATCTATTAGTGTTAGTGATGTATCAGCTAGGACTATTCTTACAAATATTGATTAGAGTGTTAGTAAATTGACAGCTAAGGATGTTGTCAAACCTCCTCCTTTTTATGTATCATTGATCATAGGTGATAAGATAGTCCATAATTGCATGGTTGATAGTGGAGCTACCCACATCCATCAGTATGTGGGATGCTTTGTCTATAACTGATCAAGTAGACCTTTTATAGTCTGAATTGTAAAAAAAAAGATAAATCTATTAGTGCTAGTGATGTATCAGATAGGACTATTCTTATAAATATTGATTAAAGTGTTAGTAAATCGGTAGCTAAAGATGTTGTCAAACCTCCTCCTTCTTGTGTATCATTGATCATAGGTGATAAGATAGTCCATAATTGCATGGTTGATAGTAGCTACAAGCTCAGTCATGCCAAAAAAAATAGCAGACTAGTTAGAATTGAAATATGAGCCTCTTGAGAAGGGAGTAGTACAACTAGATGGTTCAACTGTCAATACAATAGGTCTCATTAAAAATGCAAGTTTGAATCTCCATGCATGTCCCAATTTTTCCATACCTCAAGACATTTATGTGATATATTTACCTTCGTATTTTTCCCTTTGTCTGTCAAGAGATTTGATAACTAAGATAGGAGGTAATCTTTCTTCAGACTAGTCACACATGCTATTTCAAACTAGGTATGGAATTAAGGTCACCATAAAGTCAGAACTATTTGCAAATGACCATATATAGTCGCATGTCCCTAGTATCATTAATGCAAATCTCGTATCTTTTGATAAAGACGAACAATCTACAGTCCTGGAGTCAAGAACTCATGTAGATGATATCCCTGATATCTTGTTAGATGAATGGATAGCACAAAGTGTTGTTGAAAATCAAAATTCTATTTTTGAGCAAGCTGACCTGGGTATGTATGTTATTCATGAGCCTGATGAAATTATGACAAATTTGTTGAAGGCTGAAAATCAGAATTTAAAACAACAGAATGAGGTATGGGAAAAAAATTTTGATGGCTCAAGAGGAAGGAATCATGTTGGTGGAGGTGTCATGTTAGTGTCTCTAGAAGGAGATAAGTATTATTCAACTTTCCGATTCTCTTTTTCTTGTACTAATAATGTTGCTTACTAAAAAAGTATGATTCGGGCTTAGAATGAGCAAGTAAAAGAGGTATTGACTGCATTAAGGTTCATGGTGATAGTGAGCTTATTGTTAACAAGGTAAGAGATTTGCACATCACCAAAAATGATATTTTGAAGTTGTACAGACATTGTGTATGGAATGTAATTGAGGATTTTGTTGCATTTAACATTATCTCTATTCCTAGAGTTAGAAATCAACATACAGATAGATTAGCAACTGTTGGTGCTTAGTTTGATATCCCTAATGAGATTAGAAAATAAAGGTTACAATAGCATGTCAAAGTTGTGGTAAGGCCTTCTATTCCTGATAACAGTATTAATTGGCAAGTATTTGATAGTGATGAGAAAATTCTCATTTTTCTTTTGGAAGAGGATGTGTATTAAGTTTCTAATCAGGATAAGCTAGGGAAATATTATGATGATCAAATTATTTAGTTGAAATCTAACAAGTTACCTAAGGGCTTAGTTACATTGGAGTCTATCTTTAACAACAATGATGAGCTTATGAAAAATAAGGCTGGTATGCAGGTAAAAGAGGATCACTATGAAGATATTAAGGTGGTTAATGGTAAGTTTCTCAAGGTTGGTAAAGACTGTACGTAACATGAAAAGTCTGAATTTGTTAAGTTATGTAAGGATTTTCTAGATATTTTTTCTTGGGAATAGTCAGATTGAAAAGGTTTTGATCCTAAGATGGCTCAGCATACCATTGAGTTGCTTCCTAATGCTAAACCTTTAAAGAAAAATAAAAGGCCTCTTAAACCTAAGCTATAACCTCTGATGTTTAAGGAATTGACCAATCTTATTGAGGGGGTATTATTTATGATATTAAGCACACTAGTTGGGTTTCCAATCTTGTTCCTGTTAGGAAAAATAATGGGGAGAATAGGATTTTTGTTGACTTTAGGGATTTGAATAGAGACTCTTTGAAAGACCACTACCTGCTGCCCTCAATGGAACAGATCCTTCAAGTTGTAGGTAGTTTAGAAATATTTTCAATGTTAGATGTTATTCAGGATATAACAAGGTTCTGGTCAAGGATAAGGATGAACATAAAATAACCTTTACTACAAAATGGGGCACAATGGCCTATAAAAGGAGGCCTTTTGGCTTATCAAATGCTGGTGCTAATTTTCATAGGGCAATGGATATGGCCTTCAAAGGGTTGTTATATAAAATGGTTTTGGTTTACCTTAATGACATAACTATTTTCTCCAAGAATGTTGATCAACATTTTTCTCATTTAAAACAGGTTTTTGAAAGATGTAGAAATTTTGGTCTCTTAACCCCAAGAAGTGTATTTTTGCTATCCACGACAAAAAATTGTTAGGACATGTGTCAAAAGATGGCATCACAATTGATGCAGAAAGGATTAAAGCAATCATGGAGTTACCTTTACCCAGCCATAAGAAAGGATTGCAGAGTTTCATTGGCAGAATTAATTTTGTAAGAAAATTCATGCCTCATATTGCTTCATTATTAAAGCCTTTAACAAAAATGGTAAAGAAGAATGTTATTTTCATTTGGACAAGAGAAGGTAAGAATAGTTTTCAATTATTAAAGGAAGCTTTTTCATTTTCTCCAACTCTGGTTAATTTGGATTTCTCTAAGGATTTCATTGTTTACTCCTATGAGATCATTGATGTCATTTTTGTTGTTTTAGTACAAAAAAATAATGAAGGTTTTGAGCAACCCATTTCTTTTTATAGCAGAGGCCTTGAAGTTTATGAGCAATGTTATAATTTTTTTGAAAAATATGCATTTGTTTTTATCAAAAGTCTTAAAATTTTTAGGCATCTACTTTCTAACAATAAAATCCATCTCATGGTTTCTCAATGAAGTGTTAAAGAGTTCTTACTTAGCATGGATATTAATGAGAAGCGTGCAGGATAGATTACCAAAGTAATAGAGTATGATGTTGATATAAAGATTATCAAATTAGTGAGAGGAAAGGGGCTATGTGAACATATGGATAATGAGCCCATTCAAGAAACAGAAAGCAGAAAAGAAGTCATATTAGTTAATGATCTTATAGTTGCAAATGAATAGCCATCTAGTAGGTTGAGAGAGATGGTTCATTTTCTTCAAACAAGTGAATTCCCTCCTGGTCTTCATAGAGAAAAATGAAGGTTTTCAGATTAAAATCCATACCTTATGTCTTATTTAATAATGTTTTATTCAGAAAAGATAATAACAATGTGCTCTTGAGGTGTGTTGATGTTGATTAGATCAGAAAAGTATTAAAAGAGTTTCATGATGCAAGGGGTCATTTTTCCCCAAAGACAACAACATTTAAAATCATGAGATTAGGTTATTGATGTAGAATCCCAAGTCTAGTTGTTATCGAGAGTCAACTTGACTCTGCTTCAAGGTCTTTGAATGGACCTTATAGGGTATTATCAAACCCTAACTTGAGGAAGTCACTAAGATCTTCACCTAAAGTGCTCTAGACCTAGTTCTCACCGTAAAGCTACTATTTCATGTTGTGGAATCTAATAGGATAGATTCATCCTCCTAGCTAAACCAATTGGTTCAACTTTAATAAGGTAACAATACACATTGCACATGGAAACCATCACAAAAATGGTCAAGATAATTCTCCGAATTCTCTCTATATTCACAATCCAAAAAATACAATACTTTCCTTCTTTTTTCCCTACTACTACTCTTTTAGAAAACCTTTCAACTATATATTGATCTCTCAGAAATATCTCCAAAATATCTTGTGCTCTTTAACAACTTCAACCACCTTGCACAGATGGCATGGTCGATCCATAAATGACCCTCTCATCACTTGAATAGGTGTCATTGTCCATCAAAGACAAAAATGACACAATGCAAGCCATTGCATTTGACCCAGCTGGTCACAAATGTCACATCCCACATTTCCTGGGCTGTTAACCGACATAACCATGCAACAAACCGTCATTACCGAGCACCAGTCCCGAGCCTCAAAATAAACTTTTCCTTCAATACCCGAGCGCCAGTCAACAACACAAATCTGCAAGCAACCTCAAGAAACATCATCGAGCAACAACCCCGAGCACCAAGTGTAACCTGAGAGACATTACCGAGTGACATTCCCAAGTAGCATTACTGAGCAACAGAGTTGCCCGAGTACCAGTATAACTTAGTGCCACTTTACCAAATCTCGGTAGTTAGGGCTTTAGTTGGATTTCCAAAGGTTTAAAAGCTACCTCAACACACACTTAAACAAGAAAACAACTATTTAGCAACTATGGTGTTTGTTTACTGATTGACCTCGGTCATTACAAGAATGGTGGAACAAAACACCTTACAAACCAAAAATGCATTCTATCCTAGAAATGTTTCTAACCTTAGGTGCTCCCACACCATACTCCACAAAAAAAAAGAAATCAACTTCCAGGTGATTGGAGTAAGTCAGGGTTGATGCCTAACTTCTTGAAATCAGTGTCTTGCACCCATGTAGCCTCGGAATTAGGTTTTCCTTGCCATTTGACTAGATGTTCCATATAGGTCTGTCTTCTAGTCTACTTGGAAACTAGTGAATTCATAGTCTCTTCTGCCTTCAGTTTCGGTGTAACAAGAAGTTTGAGTGCTTTGAGATCCTCGGTATCTCCTATGAGATTAGAATCTTCTTTTGGAATTCATCCTTTATATGATATGCAAATCTGCCACATTGAAAACAGGAGACAATCCTATGTCGGCAGGAAGATCAACTTTATAAGCATTAGACCCATATTTTTCCAATATTGCACATGGGCCTATCTTCCTCATCTAAAGTTTACTCAGAACTCCTTTATGCAACCTTACTTTATTAAGGTGCACCATGACCAGATCTCCAACTGTAAATTGAATATCTCTTTTCCTTGCATCTACCTTCTGCTTTGTGTGAGTTGTACTCTCTACTAATGCTTGTTTGACTGAGTCATGGACCTCCTTCATGGATTGAGAAAAATATTCAGCATACCCACTCCCCTTTGCATTTCTTCTAACATCCCTTAATTCACATATACCCCTGGGATGAATCCCATACACTATTTCAAAAGGGCTCTTTCCAGTGGATCTATTGGTTGTATCATTGTATGAAAATTCTTCTTTAGAAAGTAATTGATCCCATGTTTGTCCATACTCCTTGGTGAGGCATCTCAAAAGATTTCCTAAGCTTTGGTTCACCACTTCAGTCTGACCATTGGTCTGTGGATGATATGATGAGCTAAAGGAAAGATTTGTACCAAGCTTCTGTCATAAGGTTTTCCAAAAATGACTCGTGAACTTGGAGTCTCTATCTGATACTATACTCAAAGTTAATTCATGTATCCTTATTGCTTCTTGAAAGAATAGATTTTCTATGTAACATGCATCATGTGTGGTCTTGCATGGCACAAAGTGAGCCATCTTGTTGAACCTATCAACAATCACAAAGATGTTGTCCATTCCCTGTTTGGTCTTCGGTAGTCCAACTACAAAATCCATAATAAGGCATTCCCATGGTCTATTTTGGATAGGAAGGGGCTGATACAATCCTGCATTGGATGAAGTCCCTTTTGCCTTCTAACAAACCATACAAGTATCTACATACTTTTAGACGTCCCGATTCATTCTTGGCCAATAGTACCTCTTGACTAATTCTAGAGTCTTATTCAACCCAAAATGTCCAATTAAGGAACCATTATGCTTTTCTTGTACTAGGTTCTCTCTCATGGAACCTCTCGATACACAGAGTTGTCCTCCCTTAAATAGAAGACCTTCTTGAAGATTATACTTTGAATACTCACTATGAAAATGATTTTGATACTCTTGACATACCTTGTATGATGTTGCAAAGTCTTCATCTGCTGGATACAGATCCTTGAAGCTTTCAATGTCAATGCTCCTTAGCTGAACTTCTTGCAATGTGAGTAACCTTCTACTCAATATATCAGATACTTTATCTTGTACTCCATTCTTATGATTTATGGTGAAAGTATAGGCTTGTATATACTCCACCCATTTCATATGCTTATGGCTTAGTTTATCATGTGAACTTAGAAAACTCAAAGCCTGATTGTCGGTAAAGACTACAAATTATTTGGGAAGGAGATAATGTCTCCATTTCCTTAGTGCTTGCATTAATGCATATAATTCTAAATCATATGAGGAATACTTCATCTTTGCATCACTGAGCTTTTCACTATGAAATGGTATTGGCTTTCCTTCTTGACTCAAAACTGCACCAACATCAATGTTACTAGCATCACACTCCACAGTAAACAATTTGTCAAAACTAGGAAGTGTCAATATTGGTTGAGTCACTATCCTCTTCTTCAGATGCTCAAATCCTTCATCAGCCAATCCATTCCATTAGAACTTGTCTTTCATACCTCCTTTGATGATATCTAAAATAGGTGCATTGATTTCACTGAACTGTTTGATGAACTTTCGATAGAAATGTGCTAAACCATGGAAGATTCTTACTTCGGTATCTGACTTTGGTGTAGGCCAATTCAAAATTGCTTCCACCTTGCTGATATCCATCTTCAAGTTACCTTCTAAGATAACAAAACCTAGATATACCAACTCTTGCTTCATGAACTCACTCTTTTCCAAGTTGATTGTCAACTTTTCTTCATGCAATCTTTACATTACCATTTGCAAATGTCTAAGATGATCCTCTTTTGTTTTTTTGAATACTAGGATGTCATCTAAGTACACTACAACCTATTTTCCAATGAAGTCCTTCAAAACCTCATTCATCAATCTCATAAATGTGCTTGGGGCATTTGACAACCCAAAAGGCATAACAAGTCATTCATAGAGTCCTTCGGTAGTTTTAAAAGAAGTCTTCCACTCATCTCCCCCTTTAATTCTAATTTGATGATATCCACTCTTAAGATCTATCTTGGAGTAATATCTAGCTCCACCAAGCCAATCCATCAAATCTTCTATCCTTGGTATTGGGAACCTATACCAAATATTAATCCTATTTATGGCCTTGGAATGAGTACACAACCTCTAAGTATGGTCTTTCGTTGGGGCCAATACTGTGGGAACAACACGGGACTTATGCTTTCTCTAATCAACCCTTGGTCAATTAGTTCCTATATTTGGTTAGAAATTTATGCATTCTATTGTGGGGTCATCTTATAAGTGGCTTTATTTGGAAGTGAGGCTCCTGGAATAAAGTCAATCTAATGACCAATAGATCTCTCATGTGGTAGAATAGTTTGTTGACCATCAGTAGCTATGGTCTGGTATTGAGTTAAAAACCTTTGGATCTCTAAAGGAAACACTTCCCTCTTATTTCCATTTCCACCTTATGGTTTTAAAACCAAAGCAAAGCCTACTCCATCTTCTTCTTCCAATGTCTTTAATAATTCTTTCTCACCGACCAATAGTAGGTTGGAACCCCTTTTATTTTATCTCTTCTTCCAAGGTTGACTGTACCCTAAAATTTATTCCATCCTTCTTGAAGGAATAGGAATTCTTAACTCTATCATGCATTGCATTTTGGTCAAACTGCCAAGGTCTACCTAATAGCAGATGACATGCATCCATGGGTAGGACATCACACAAAACTCTTTCCTTATACCTCCCTATGGAAAATTCTATCCAAGCTTGTTCATTGACTATTACATGTTGATCTTTATTCAAACAAGTAACTCTACAAGGATTAGTGTGAGGCATCCTTGTTAATTTTAACTACTCAATAGCTTCTAAGGAAACTATATTATCAGTAGAACCTGAATCTATGATAACTTTATAGACTTTACCGAGTACCTTGCAGTTGACTTGAAACAAAGATCTTGTTTGGCTTGGCTCTTCTTTGATGGGTTCTTTGAGTGCTCTCCAAACCATCAAATTCTCTCCCATCTCTGATCCTATGGTGACTTCTATAGTCTTGCTTCTAGAAGATTCTTCTTGCACATAGTTAGCTCTTTTCTCTCCTCCTTGTGAAGTAGAGCTCTTTCCAAGACACCAATATGCAAGATGCCCAAACTGCTGACAGTTGTAGAATTTCATCGAAGAGAAGTAATATCCTCTTCCTTGGTTATCAGTTCTTCCTCTTGAATTATTATTTGAACCTCTTCCTCAGTTGTAACCACCTCTAGTGTTATTGGATTCTCCTTGGTTCTCTATGAGTTTTTTCTCACTCTGATTCTTAGCTTCAGGATTCCTTCCTCCATATCCTCCTCTATGACCTCTATTGTCTCTTCCTTTGTCTCTACTGTTTGAGTCTTATTTCTTCTTGAACTTCTCTTCTACCTTGAGAGCTAGTTGATAGCATTAATGTATAATCTCAGGGCTTAAGAGACCGATCTCTTCTTGAATACCCCATTTGAGGCCATTCTGGTACCTTTCCACCTTTAGGATTTCTTCTTCCATCACATGGGACCTTAAGCATAGCTTATGAAACTCTTATGTATATGCACTAACTTCTAAGTTTTTCTACCTTAGATTCTACCTTTTCCAGAGCAACTGCACTTTAGAATCATCAGGAAGCTAGTAAGTTTCCTTCATCTTTGCCACCATACCTTTCCAACTTGTTATGGGGTTCTTTCCTCCTTTTGCCCTTACATCTTGGACAAATTTCCACCAAGTGAGAGCAGTTCCTCTCAATCTTGTTTGGCTATTCTGACTTTCTGAGCTTCAATCACAGTTGTAGAAGTTGAGAAATCCAACTTCATAGTTTGCCAAGAACACCTACATGCAAATAACCTGTTGTTGAAAGGAAACCAAAGAGACAAGAGGCAAAGGCTTGGAAAATCTCAGCGGTGTGAGAGAAAATGTATTCCAAGATAATGAACAATAATTACAAGAGTTCAACCTATAAGGTGAACAAAAAAACCTAAAAGGAAAAAAGCTAGGTTGCGCATAATAATTAATATAAAATATTAATTATATGCACCTAAGTGACAGCTTAAGAAAAATAGAGTAATAGACAACTTAATAATTAAATCAAAGTGATCTAATTAATAATTGAAGATAAATAATTACTCTAACACCCCCCCTTAAGCGGAGCTCAGGAGATAAGCTAACCTAGCACAGCTATGAAAGCGGGAAAAATGGGTCCCGGCAACAAGGCCTAATCAGGTACCCAATACAAGGAAATGTCTCTAAACCAGAGATAAAGGAGAAAACCCAGTGGGAAAAACCCTTCTCCAAAAAGAGATAGAACAAACAGGCTGAAAAAACATGAAGGAAGGAAGGCCTCAAGAAGACCCCCCAAGGACAACTTCTGTCACCCCAAGCATAGAATGCAACTGAAGATAGCGTGGAGATGCAAAAGGTTTGGTGAAGATGTCAGCAACTTGCGTGTCAGTGGGAATGTACTCCAAAGTGAGAACACCATCCTAAATCTACTGATAGATGAAATTCATATGAAGCTCAATGTGTTTAGTACACTGATGCTCCATTGGGTTGGAAGAAATGTGAATAGCACTTTGATTATCGCACCAAAGAATAGTGGGATGATCAGGAGGAAAACCAAACTCAGTCATCAACTGCCAAAGCCATAAAATCTCCTGACTAGCATGCACTGCCGCTCTATACTCAGCCTTTGTAGATGAAAGTGCGTGAACATTCTGCTTCTTGCATGACCATGTGATAGGACTAGAGCCAAGACAAAAGACAAACCCAGAAGTAGACTTCCAATCATCAACATCACCAGCCCAATCTGAGTCAGTGAAGCCAACAATGTGAGGAACCCCTGATGTGTAATGAATGCCATACATAAGTGTGCCCTGAATGTATCTTAAAATGCGCTTGGCAACTTGCCAATGACTCTCACGAGGCTCATGTGAGAACTGAGAGAAAATACCAACTGCAAAGGAGAGATTAGGTTGAGTGTGTGTCAGGTACAACCAACTACCGATACAATGTAGGATCCACTGAAGGTGAATTGCAAGAGGTAGACAAGGTAACACCCGACTGAAAAGGTGTGGCAGTAGGCTTGCAATCAAGCATATCAAAGTGCTGAAGCATGTCAAGAGCATAATTATGTTGGTAAACAAAGATCCCAGCAGAGGACTGAACAATCTACAGACCCAGAAAGAAGTGTAATGAACCAAGATCAGTTATCTCAAACTGCTTCATCAATGCGCGTTGAACATATTGAATCATAGAAGATGAGATACCTATGATGAGAAGATCATCAACATATAGCACAAGGATCAAAACCTCATCCTCAAGATGTTGAATGTAGATTGTAGGATCGGAATGGCAGCGGGTGAATCTTGTAGAAAGCAGAAAGGAGTCCATCTTCTCATACCAAGCTCGAGGGGCCTGTTTGAGACCATACAAAGAATGCCAAAGTATGCAAACCAAGGAGGAATCCTGCACAAATCTCTGAGGCTACTCCATGTAAATCTCCTCAATAAGATCACCATGCAAAAATGCACTCTTCACATCCATCTGAAAAATGAGCCATCCCTGAGAAGTTGCGAGGGATAAGACAAGGCGAATAGAGTTCATCTTGGCGACAAGGGGCAAATGTCTCAGTGTAATCAATACCCTCAACCCATGAAAAACCCCTTGCAACAAGACGTGCCTTGTACTTATCAATAGAACCATTGGTAGAAAACTTAGTATGATACAACCACTTGCATCACACTAACTTTCTTCCCTTAGCAAGAGAACAAAGATCCCAAGTATGATTCTTCATCAAAGAAGAATACTCCTCCACCATAGCATTGTCCCACTCAGTATGTCATGTCACTGCTGCAAATGTCTGAGGATCACCACAAATAGCATGAATCAGAAGACTAGAACCTGCAATATGGGATCGGGTGCGATAGGAAGGGGAAGGGTCACCAGCCAGAGATCCTACAGCATCAACTGTAACACGAACCCATCTAGGCATCAATGGAGGATTATGTGGTGGAGGTAATGGGGATCACAAAGATCATCATCCTCATCATCCTGAAAAGAAACTGGAAGAGATGAGGGAGTAGTGGTAAGTGAAGTAGACTCTAGATGCAGGGTATCCATTGCAGGAAGGCACTCATCAAACTAGACATCCTGTTGAAATAGGACCTCTTTGGAATCAGGATCAAACAATCTATATGCCTTAACATCCTCGCAGTAGCCAACAAAAATGAGGTGTCAGCTCTTCCACTCCATTTCTCTCCTCTGAGCATCAGGCACAAATGCGCATGCTTCACTACCAAAAACTCAGAATGAAGATACATCAGGCTTGACATGAGACCAAGCCTTCTCAGGAGTCATATGTCGAACTACCTTGTGAGGAATCCAATTCTAAATATAATTGGCACAATTGACTGCCTCTACCCAAAAAGACGAATCCATGGACCTCGACTGTATCATACAATTAGCCATCTCCTGAAGTGTTCTATTCTTTCTCTCTGCCACACCACTCTACTGAGGGGTGTAGGGAACTAAAAACTGATGTTGAAGACCATGTTTAGAGAAAAAATCCATGAAAGCTTGGTTTACATAATCCCCCCCATTATCTGTGCGTATCTGTTGAATAGAAAGACTAGATTGCTTCTCCACAAATGTCTTAAAGGCTCAAAAGGAATCAAAGACATTAGACTTGTACTTCAAAAAGTACACCCATGTGCGCCTGGAGAAGTCATCAATGAAATTAAGCACATATCTGGCACCTAAAAAAAGAAAGAGTAGGAAATGACATGAGGTCACTATGAATCAACTCCAATGGTGCCAAAGCATGAGCAGCTCGTCCATGAGGAAGGGGATCCCTATGTTGTTTGCTAAGAACACAACCCTGACAAACACCATTAGTGCAAGAAATCTGAGGAAGCACAAGAACAAGTGCATGTGTGCTCATCTGCTGAAGATATCTGTAATTGGCATGGCCCAAATGCTCAGGACAAAGTCTGCTCACTGAATCTGCATGTGCTATAAGACAGGAACATGTGCCATCAGAAGACTCAAAGCCATCAAATATGTATAGGCGGGATGCAGAGTCAACACTCCTAGTAGCCACTATCAAATCAGAATCATGTAAGTCCTGAATAACCACATCATGTGGTGAGAACTCAACTATCTTACCAGAGCCAAAGTGGAAAATCTGATAGATAGACAATAGGTTTGTCGAAATGTCACGGACAAAAAGAACATCCTGAAGAGAGCCCCCAGCTAATGCAACAGAACCAGAACCCAAAACTGAAAGATGAGATGAGTTCCCAACAGAAATTTGTGAAGTAGCACAAGGAGAAAGTGAGGTTACCAACTACTGAGTGTGAGTCATGTGGTGAGAGGAACCAGAATCAAGACTCCAGGTGGGCCCAGAAGGCGTTTCTCATGCAGTAAGAGCATGACCTTTCCCTGCATGGGAGGATGTAGACTAAGGAGCTGAAATGTGATGCTCCTGCATGGCTTCCTCTAAAGCCTCCAAACGTTTCCAACACCTAGAAATGGGATTTCCATCCTTTCCACAAAAGCTATAGGTCTCAATTGATTTCTTCTTAGTCTTGGAGGTAGACTCAGTACTTCGAAGAAGATTTACCCTTAGAAGAGTTAGATGGAGGTTTGGAGGAATACTCATTGCCTACTGAATCTTTCTTCGGGTTGGCTTTCTATTTTGGTTTCCCCTGTGAAGACTGAGCAACCAATGCTTGGCTGGAAGAGCCAGAAGTATCCATCTATTGGATCTTTGCATGTTCCCGTGTCAACCGATCATAGAATGTCTCAAAAGAAGGCATGGTGTGTCTGGCACCCAAAGCATTCATAGTGGAGTAGAAAGTAGAAGAAAAAATCTGATACTGTCCTCTCAAATTTGAGATTATTAGGAAGATACACTCATCATCTGTCTTGTTTCTCCCACATCCCTACAAAACTGAGCGTAGAGATTTGAACTTCATCAAGAAGTCCTCCATAGTGGGAAAGCTGGTAGGAGTCAAAGTGGTCAAATTTGCATCAAGCTGTAGTGCCTAGAACTCATTTACTGTGCCAAAAAATTTTGCAAACTTGCCCCAAATAGCCTTAGGTGTGGTCAAACCATCCAGGTGAAATAGGAGACTATCAGAAATGTTCAATGCAATCAAGCCCATGGCTTCATCCATTTTGTTTCTGTGTTGAAGAACCTCAAAAGGGTGCTATAGAATAGGTTGGTGTTCATCCAGACATGACCATAAGCCACGCGACATGAGTAGCCTGGTCATGTGTGCTTCCCAAGTGTGATAATTGTGTGGTGTCGGCCAGGCCACAGAGAGGTCCGACATTGAGAGAAGAAGTAGACAGAAGTAGAAGGGTCATTTCTGAATTAAAGTATAGAAATAAAATGCACCCCCCCACAATGTATAAATCTAACCCCCGTACAGAAAAGAAACAATTATAGAAAGCACAAAAAATAGAAGAAAACCTAGACGCCAGATGCAAAGATGGAGGAAACTGAAGCCTCTGCTTCAACGCCAAAAATGAGAGCTCAAATGGCCAAATCATCAAACAATATCAGCATCATCACGTCTGGCTCGGAAACACCTTACAGACAATTTTTTTTTTAAAATGGACACCGTATGCACAAGTTAGGGTCGAAAAATGAACTGCACCTCCAAAAAATAGCTCTGGAAAAACCTAGACACAGCAAAAAAATTTGATGGTCAAATGACCGTCACAGTGCTTGGGAAAAAATTTGATGGCCGTCAGCACGTCATGGGCCTATCACCGAAAAAAATTTGTCGGTCGCTGAAAAGTCAAAAATCGGCCAAATTTTTTTGAAAAAATGCCAGAATATTCTGCCCGCAAGTGACATCAGCAATGATGTCACCTCTGCTGGCGGGCGGTGGCGGTCAGGTAGGTGTCGCCGGTGGAGGTGGCATTCAGGTCGCTCCTGGGCAGCTCCCAGGCAACAGCACCTTCGAGGGGCTGCACCGGCGGTCGGCTAGTGGCCAGTGGGCAGCGTGTCGGCGGGGGTCGGGCACAGGCCAGGCTGGGATGGCGCTGGGGTGGCACCAGGGTGGTGCGGCGGTGGCCGCTTGGGGCTACATTCGGCTACACCCCAAAACCTAGAAAAAAAAGTTTTTTTATTTTTTTTCTCGATTTATGTGTCGTACGGCCTAGGAGGGAGAAAAATTTCCCAGAGGTCACTGTGGCCAAAAACTAAAAATTTATATGATTTTTTACTCTCCCAGGCCTTCTGAGTGCGATGGTGGTGTCCATTTTGGCTCAAAGTACTCCAGAAAATAGCACCTCCTCAAGATTGAAGAAAAAACCCCAGAGAAGCTATGGTTTTCTTCTTCGAATCATGGCTTCAAAACCTTCAGACTAGGAAGCAGCAGGGAAGCTCTAATACCATGTAGAATTTGAGAAATCCAACTTCATAGTTCGCCAAGAACACCTGCATGCAAATAACCTATTGTTGAAAGGAAACCAAAGAGGCAAGAGGCAAAGGCTTGGAAAATCTCAGCGGTGTGAGAGAAAATGTATTCCAAGATAATAAACAATAATTACAAGAGCTCAACCTATAAGGTGAACAAAAAACCCTAAAAGGAAAAAAAAAAGCTAGATTGCACATAATAATTAATATAAAATATTAATTATATGCAGCTAAGTGATAGCTTAAGCAAAATAGAGTAATAGACAACTTAATAATTAAATCAAAGTGATCTAATTAATAAGTGAAGATAAATAATTACTCTAACAATAGTATCACAATCAAAGTGATTTTCAAGACCTTCTATCCATTCCATAATTAATTCTAAATCCATCTTGCCACTAAATAGAGGCGCACCTTCTAAGGATTTGCCACTCATTTCCTTTAATGCTTTCAAGAATGGCTCTTCTTGAAGCACAGGGTTTGGCTCTGGGATCATGTCCTCCTTGACCACTAATTTACCCTTCTCATCAGCTTCTCTTATCATTTCACTGACTTTTGTAGTTTGAAGATGCACTTCTTCTAACTTGCATGCCATTTCGGCTAACTGCTCCTTCAGCAGTCTATTCTCCTCTCTTTGTTCTCTAAAATCTCTTGCCAGCTCTACATTGGACACCATGTTGGATGAATTTACAGACTCTTCTAAAAATCACACGCAAACAACACAATCCCAATTCTCTAACTTGCTATGATACCAATCTGATGTAGAATCCCAAGTCTAGCTATTATCGAGAGTAAGCTTGACTCTGCTTCAAGGTCTTTGAATGGACCTTATAGGGTATGTTATTCATGAGCCTGATAAAATTATGCCAAATTTGTTGAAGGCTAAAAATCGGAGTTCAAAACAACAGAATGAGGTATGGGAAATATTTTTTGATGGCTCAAGAGGTAGGAATGGTGTTGGTGGAGGTGTCATGTTAGTGTCTCTGCAGGGAGATAAGTATTATTCAGCTTTTCGGTTCTCTTTTTCTTGTACTAATAATGTTGCTGAGTATGAAAGTTTGATTCGGGTTTAGAATGGGCAAGGAAAAGAGGCATTGACTGCATTAAGGTTAACGGTGATAGTGAGCTTATTGTTAATAAGCTAAGAGATTTGCACATCACTAAAAATGATACTTTAAAGTTGTACAAACATTGAGTATGGAATGTAATTGAGGATTTTGTTGTATTTAACATTATCTATATTCCTAGAGTTAGAAATCAACATGTAGATAGATTAGCATTTGTTGGTGCTCAGTTTGATATCTCTAATGAGATTAGAAAAGAAAGGTTACAACAGCATGTCAAAGTTGTGGTAAGGCCTTCTATTCTTGATAACAGTATTAATTGGCAAGTATTTGATAGTGATGAGAAAATTGTCAGTTTTCTTTTGGAAGAGGATGTGTATTCAGTTTCTAATCAAGATAAGCTAGGGCAATATTATGATGATCAAATCATTCAGTTAAAATCTAACAAGTTACCTAAGGGATTAGTTACATTGGAGTCTATCTTTAACAAAAATGATGAGCTTATGAAAAATAAGGCTGGTATGCAGGTAAAAGAGGATCACTATGAAGATATTAAGGTGGTTGATGCTAAGTTTCTCAAGGTTGGTAAAGTCTTTACAGAACATGAAAAGTCTGAATTTGTTAATTTATGTAAGGATTTTCTAGATATTTTTGCTTGGGAATAGTCAGATTGAAAACGTTTTGATCTTGAGATGGCTTAGCGTACCATTGAGTTTCTTCCTAATGCTAAACCTTTAAAGAAAAAGAAAAGGCCTCTTAATCCTAAGCTATAAGCTCTGATGTTTAAGGAATTGACCAAGCTTATTGAGGTGGTATTATTTATGAGATTAAGCACACTAGTTGGGTTTCCAATCTTGTTCCTGTTAGGAAAAAAGAATGGGGAGATTAGGCTTTGTGTTGAATTTAGGGATTTGAATAGAGCCTCTTTGAAAGACCACTACCTGCTGCCCTTAATGGAATAGATCCTTCAAGTTGTAGCTAATGTAGAAATATTTTCACTATTAGACGGTTATTTAGGATATAGCCAGGTTCTGGTCAAGGATGAGGACGAACATAAAACAACCTTTACTACAAAATGGGGAACAATGGTCTATAAAAGGAGGCATTTTGGCTTATCTAATGTTGGTGCTAATTTTTAGAGGGTAATGGATATGGCCTTCAAAGGGTTGTTATATAAAATGGTTTTGGTTTACTTTGATGACATAACTATTTTCTCCAAGAATGTTGATAAACATTTTTCTCATTTAAAACAGGTTTTTGAAAGATGTAGAGATTTTGGTTTCTTAACCCCAAGAAGTGCATTTTTGCAATCCACGAAGGCAAATTGTTAGGACATGTGTCAAAAGATGGCATCACAATTTATGCAAAAAGGATTAAAGCAATCATGGATTTACCTTTACCCAGCCATAAGAAAGGATTGCAGATTTTTATTGGCAGAATTAATTTTGTAAGAAGATTCATGCCTCATATTGCTTCATTATTAAAGCCTTTAACAACAATGTTAAAGAAGAATGTTGTTTTTAGTTGGACAAGAGAAGGTAAGAATAGTTTTCAGTTATTAAAGGAAGCTTTGTCATTTTCTCCAACTCTGGTTAATTCAGATTTCTCTAAGGATTTTATTGTTTAATCCTGTGGGAGCATTGATGTCATTTTTGTTGTTTTAGTGCAAAAAAATAATGAAGGTTTTGAGTAACCCATTGCTTTTTATAATAGAGGCCTTGAATTTTATGAGCAACGTTATAGTTTTGTTGAAAAATATGCATTTTTTGTTATCAAAAGCCTTAAAAAGTTTAGGCTTCTACTTTCTAACAATAAAATCCATCTCATGGTTTCTCAACCAAGTGTTAAAGAGTCCTTACTTAGCATGGATCTTAATGAGAAGCGTGCAAGATGGATTACCAAAGTAATGGAGTACGATGTTGATATAAAGATTACCAAATTAGTGAGAGGAAAGGGGCTATGTGAACATATGGCTAGGGAGCCCATTCAAGAAACAGAAAGTAGCAAAGAAGTCATACTGGTTAATGATCTTATAGTTGTGAATGAATAGTCATCTAGCTGGTTGAGAGAGATGGTTCATTTTCTTCAAACAAGTGAATGCCCTCCTAGTCTTGATAGAGAAAAATGAAGGTATTTCAGATTACAATCCATACCTTATGTCTTATTTAATAATGTTTTATTTAGAAAAGATAATAATGATGTGCTCTTGAGGTATGTTGATGTTGATTAGATCAGCAAAGTATTAAAAGAGTTTCATGATGCAGGGGGTCATTTTCCCCAAAGACAACAACATTTAAAATCATGAGATTAGGTTATTAATGTAGAAACCCAAGTCTAGTTGTTACCGAGAGTTAGTTTGACTCTGCTTCAAGGTCTCTGAATGGACCTTATAGGGTATTATCAAATGCTAACTTGAGGAAGTCACTAAGATCTTCACCTCGAATTCTCTAGAACTGGTTCTCACCGTAAAGCTACTATTTCATGTTGTGGAATCTAATAGGATAGATTCATCCTCCTAGCTAAACCAATTGGTTCAACTTGAATAACGTAACAATACAAATTGCACATGGAAACCATCACAAAAATGCTCAAGATAATTCTCCAAATGCTCTTTGTATTCACAATCCAGAAAATACAATACTTTCCTTCCTTTTTTTCCTACTACTACTCTTTTACAAAAGCTTTCAACTATATATCGATCTCTCAGAAATATCTCCAAAATATCTTGTGCTCTTTAACAACTTCAACCACCTTGCATAGATGGCATGGTTGAGCCATAAATGACCCTCGGGCATCACTAGAACAGGTGTCACTATCCATCAAAGACAAAAATGACACAATGCGAGCCGTTGCAGTTGACCCAGGTGGTCACAAATGTCACATCCCATGTTTCTTGGGCCGTTAACCAACATAAACGAGAAACAAACTGCCATTACCGAGCACCAGTCCCGAGCATCAAAATAAACTTTGCCTTCAATACCCGAGCACCAGTCAAGAACCCAAAATCTGCAAGCAACCCCGAGCACCAAGTGTAACCCGAGAGACATTACCGGGCGACATTCCCAAGTAGCATTAGCGAGCAACAGAGTTTACCGAGCACCATTATAACTTAGTGTAACTTTACCGAATCTTGGTAGCTAGAGCTTTAGTTGGATTTCCAGAGGTTTATTTAAGCTACCTCAACACACACTTAAACAAGAAAACAACTATTTATAAACTATGGTGTTTGTTCACCGATTGACCTCGGTCATTACAAGAATGGTGGAACAAAACACCTTACAAACCGAAAATGCTTTCTATCCTAGAAATGTTTCTAACCTTAGGTGCTCCTGCACCAGTTATTATTGGCCAAATTTATTCAAATATGTCCATGCTTGGGCAATAAAATGTGATAAATGTGTTTTATTTGTAGGAAAAGAAAGGCTTTTAGCCTTACCTTTGCAGCCCATACTGGTGGAACAACCCTTTATAAAATGGGGAATTGACTTTAAAGGCCCCATTAATCCAAGTTCTAGTGTAGGTCACAAGTAGATTTTAACTGCAATCGATTACACTAGACTGAAGTTGTGGCTTTGAGGGAAGCCAATGAATCTAATATACTAAATTTCTATGAGGATCTTATAACCAGGTTTTGTATTCCTGAATCAATCATTTCTGATAATTCCCTAGCATTTGTAGGGTCTAGAGTAACTGAATGGGCTTTAAAGAATGGCATCTATCTTAATACTTCTTCCAACTATTACCCTCAGGTTAATGGGTTGGTTGAGTCAACCAACAAGAATCTAATCAGAATCATTAAAAGAACATTACAATAAAACCAAAGGGACTATTATTTAAAGTTAAAATTTGCATTATGGTTGGATAGAATAACTACTAAGCAGATTATTGGTAATTCCCCTTATGTTTTAGTGTATGGAAAAGAGGCAAGACTGCCTATTTCAATTGAGTTTTTAGCACTAGATCTTGCTAACTAGCTCGTTTTGTTTGAAGAAAATGATCCACTAATTTGAGGTATGCTCAATTGCTGGAATTAGAAGAAGGAAGAAGTAAAGCTTTGAGAACTATGGAATATCAGCAACTCTGGACAAAGAGGGCTTTTGATAGAAAATAAATTCTCAGAAGCTTTAAGGAAGGAGATCTAGTCCTGAAGTGGGATGTCCTTTCAAGCAGACAGGTCATCATACAAAGTTTGATAACATATGGGTTGGTCCTTTCATGATCACATAATGCAAAGAACACAACGCATTTCAATTCTCAACAGTTGATGGAGAAGTTCTACCAATCCCAGTTAATAGGATGTACCTCAAACTTTTCTTCGAGGTTTGATCTACCCTGTACTATAAGTTTCATGCTTTCAATAAGGTGTTGTTGCATCATAGGTTTAGGAGTTTTTATTTCCTCCAAGTGTTGTCCAAGCACAGGTTAGTTTGTTGTTTTCTAGTTAGTAGCTAGTTGGTTCTTTGTTTCATTTCTAGGTTGTCCTATGCAAAAGAGTTTTGAGTTTCATAGATGTTCTCTTGTTGTCATAACAAGAACACATATAAAACAAGTTTAGTATCAAAACTCATTCATACATGCATTCCTGCTAATGCAGCAAGAGAAGGACCTAAGTTCTCTGTTTTCTATGTAAAAAATTTTGTTTTCCTAATTGACTATACTTCCCAATGGATAGAAGCTATTGTTTTCATGTCTAGCAAGTTGACAACCAGCAAAAGTTGCTAGAATTGTCACTAAATTTTCACATGGTTGCAATTTAGTGAAGAAACTAAGCATATCAGACAAAAGGTACAATTCTTGGCTTAACCCTTTACCATTATATCCAAATTGTTCTTAAGAGATTACAAATACATGAAAAAAATTTAACCTTTCAATAGTGTTGAACATAAATATTTACATCTTTTATGCAATTGATAAGAAATGAAGTGTAATCTATTGAATGTAAATGTGTCTCACACAAGACCATGAGAGTGGTCTTCATTGTTTCTATGCAAATGAAGAACATGTAAAACAAAATAGGATAAATGCATAAACATGAAGATAAAAGGGGACCAACCATTGCCTGGTTGTGAATGGTTGGTATAGGTTTTCTTTAAGTCTAAAGTGTGGTGTCTCCTAGCCTCCAATTGTCTTCCATATCTTGCAAGAATGAAAAGAGCCTCTTTGGAAGGAGATAGATGCCATTGTGACAGATTTTTTTGTCCTTTGCATATATATATATATATATATATGAGAGCGATTGGCCATTATTGCCTCTGAGCATAATAGACAGCTTGTTGGATTTGTCTTAAGACTATATATATATATATATATATATATATATATATATGAGAGCGATTGGCCATTATTGCCTCTGAGCATAATAGACAGCTTGTTGGATTTGTCTTAAGACTTCTACTTGTATGCTAATTGTGATTGATGTCCTTTTATGTTTCATTTTCGGAAACCTTAGTGTTATGTCTCAGTTCTGTTGTAATATCCCCAATTTTTCTTACCAAGGAGTAAATAATCTATTGATGGAATTTTCAATTATTAATTAAGTTTCACTTAATTAATATTAATGTCAAGCTTATTAAATAGTTGGCCAAGTTATTAAAGGGGGTTCATTTAATTAAGTTATTATATTATGTCGCCTAAGCCTAAGTTGCGGCTCAAAATGGTTAAATAATTATTAATTAAGTTTTTCTTAATTAATTAAGCCGATAGGCTTACTCCCAGGGAGATGCCCATCGGGATTTTCAGACATTCTGGCAATCTTACGCCGGGAAACAAGCGAACGGCACCGAAATTCGTGAAACCCGGGCAGTTGCTCGTCAACAAAATATATAGATTTTAATAATAACGTCCGACAAGTCGATGTGCGCCAATCCCGCTGCTCCTACACAACTCTAACGAAAAAACACGTATAAAACCAAAACCAAGTCCTCTCCTTCCATATAAATAGAGCGCTCAGCTTTTGTAACCAACTATGCAGAAATCATTTGTGTTCAGTGTCACTTAGTTGTGATCAGTGAGAGAGAATGGCGCTTTTCACCAATCTTCCCGATGAAATTGGCGAGGACTGCTTAGCGCGGGTAACATACAAAGCACACCACAACCTCAAAAGCGTGTGCAGAAGCTGGAGATCTCTTCTAAAAAGCCCCCATTTTTACGACCACAGAAAAGCCGCAGGAACGGTCGAGCAGCGAATTTTCATGCTCCAGTCCTTTAATCAGCAAA